>RPOG01004660.1:0-41479 GCA_008086565.1 Thalassoma bifasciatum
ATATATATATATATATATATATATATATATATATATATATATATATATATATATATATATATATTGATATTGATATTGATATCAATAATAAAGAGCTGCACTTGGCTACTGGCATTGTCCTGTTGCACCAACCTGTAAAGATGTTAAGCATGAACAAAACATGGCTGGTATTAGGTCAAAATTTTGTGATAAAAGTTGAAACTGTAAAATAATAAAGTCAACATTTTGAAAAATAAATCAAAAATTGTAGGATAAAGTAAGACAACAAAGTAATAAAAAATGAGAGGAAAAACGTCAAAATTTGAGATAAAAAAAATCAAAACTGTATATATTTGAGTCTAAATTTGGAGACAAAGTGTAAATTATGAGATAAGAAGTTAAAATTTTTATATTAAAGTCATATATTCTCTGTCTTTGTCTCATAAATTAAGCTTTTTTTAGAGGTCTTGATCCATTATGTTCAAAGATAAAAAGAAATTTTGACAAACTCAGGTTTTCTACATTATATTTCTACATTGTTATATTTGTAATTTACATCATATGGTGTAAATGGGTTTTCTTAATATTATTTGTGTTTACATTGCAGATATTTTCACTTCAGACAAAAAAAAAAAAAAAAAGTGTTTTGACTTAAATGCAGGGTAGGGGGTCCTTTTAGGGGGGTTTTAGAAGATGGTCACTTTACAAAAATCCAATATTTCAAATAAAGGGTACCACAATCCCAATTCCATCGACGTTTGAAAGTTGTTCTACGTAAACATGTTACATTTTTGTATTATTGTTTTTTTTCAGGTAAAGTTTGTGTAATGTCTGTGGTTCTACATGATTCTATAAATAGTAACACTTACAGTGAACGACACAAACATGTTGGTGCTGCTAAAATAATATCCTCCAGTAGGTGGCGGTAATGCAGTGGTCGCGGATGCCAACTTCCTTAAAACACCACAGAAGAAGAAGATCAAGTTTACATTTTTTTACGAGTCTCGGAAACATTCCCTGACAGGAAGCTCTGTAAATCTGCTCAGTTACAGACATCAGCGTTTCATTTTCGCTTCTGTTTGACTCTTGGATGTGAGGAAATGTCCAGATTTAAGGATCTTGAAGATTTCTTTGAGCGGCGGCTGCTCGCTGCTATTACTAAAGACCTGGATGCACAAAGAGCAGGAGAATATGAAGAGGAGCTGGAGAGTCAAAGAAAACTACTGGATGTGATTTTAATCCCTGAGATAAAGCTGCACAGAACAGGTAAGTTACTCAACATGTGTGTGGGTTTATATTTTGGGGACACAGCCATTAGCTACTGTGGTGAAGTTGGTGTTAAGTTGGACAGTCACGCTGGAGTCAGACACGTGCAGCTCCCACTCGTGTCATTTATGTAACGTGGTCCCATATGTAAAGTCACAGCGGAGGATCAGGTTTTTTTAGATGCAACTAATGTAGCGCTTCATATTTTTACATCCCAAGCGCGTTAATGCAGCTCAATCACGTACGACCCTCTCATCCAGGGGCGGATCCAGACTGTTTTGAGCTGGGGGCACGGGGGGGTACATCAATTAAATTGAAAACAAAAAATTTGGAAAGTACCCTCTTCTACATGTAGACCAATAAGTGCTTACGATTACATCAAATAAGGAAGGATGTGCTTTAATGTCTTTATCATGGGCTAAAATACCACATTAGTTTTTGTACCAAACTGCTCTGTCAACTTTCCCATTTACTTACATTACAAGAGTTCAAATTGCTCCCACTGTTGGTCAGTGGTGTGTGGATGAGTATCAATGTTTTAGGTAATACTGTCAGCACCTTGACTGCCATCAATGTGTGAATGATGTGTGGTTAGGTGAAAGAGACTAAAAGTATAAAGAGCTTTGAGTGGTCACAAAGACTAGAAAAGACCTATGTAAGTACACTGAAATTTTTTTTTACTGCAGTTTTTTACTGCAGTTTTTTACTGGCAGCAGTTTTGCCAGGAAAAACACTCTGTATTTTTAACAGAACTTTTGTGTATTTTGAAATTACAGCATTTTAGTGTGAACAGAGACACAGTATTATGCTTTAAATTTACAACAAAAAAACTGGTCACAGGTTTACAATAAACTATGGTATTATTACAGTAAAACTGTATTTGAGCCTACAGCACAATTTAAGCCCTTTACTGCAAATTTACAGTATGTTGGCACAAGCTTTGGCAGTAGGATACTGTATTATTAACACATCAAATTTTACCTGTACTTTTTAGGCCAATAAATGACATGGTACTCAGTGTTGGACCTGCGTGCATGAGTACCAACAAACTCATTTGCAAAGCCAGTGACATTATCAGGGTGGAGCTTGACTCTCTGTGGGTGGTGTCAGAAAAGAGGGTGCTGTCAGTGCTGCAAAGCATCATGGCTAATGTCCAACATCCAATCCCTGAACTGATTCCCCCACAATAACCATAGAACGACACAGGAGGTCATTGGTACCTGTGACCATCAGGCTCCTTAACTCCTCCCATGAAAAGTGGGACCCTGGATTAATCAACAGGACATACCCAGCTTATGTATTGAACCCAGGGCTGAGCAATCTGCCCACAGACTCTCATGAATTGCAGCTTTTGCGTCCTCTTCCACACACCGAGTAGCTTTGAGTGTAGTTGAGATCTGATCCCAGGTTAATCTTGTTCTTCTCTGATGGGACAATCCTTACGTCTTCTTCTCAGTTCAACTGAAAGGTCTTGAACAAATCAGATTCTTTATTTCAGGGATCTTGTTTTATTTATCACCTTGTATTTATAATACTTTGACTCAAAACTTAAAGATAATCAAGAAAAAATATTTGGTGTCCCTCTGCTTCACACTGATCCAGTGATGTACCTCCAAGTCTTCAGGAGTTATTTCAGCTCTTTCCTCTACAGATATCAGGTCCCCAGATACAGCTGTAATTTAGTTCTCTTATCCTTCTGTGGTGCATTGAGAAGTCAACTTTTCATTCTACACATTCTCTTTGCAGCTAATTTTGATAACATCTGTTCACTGAATTTCACTGAACTCTCATTTACTGTCAAGAATCTGTGCTGTCTCTTTGACTCTATTGGCGTTTAGTGGGATGGTCCAAGTACAGGCAACTCCTAAGTCGTGTCAGCACAATTTAAGTTGAAATAATAACCAACTCACACCCACTTTAAGTTGTTCCTCTTGCTTGAGTACAAATGAAATTTCCCATGTATTTGCTTCTCCATTGGGAAGATGTCATATTTCATTAATACTGTATTTGTTGACTGTTTTTTCCAGATGTTCAGCTCCTAATGGTGAAGAAAGAGGAGCAGGAGAGGAGCCCCTATCCAGACCAGGAGGAGAATGAGTCCCCACTCATTAAAAAGGAAGAGGAGGAAGTGTGGATGGGTCAGAAGAGAGAGCAGCTTGAAGGACTGGAGGAGGCTGATACTAAGTTCCAGATTACTCTGGTGGATGTGAAAAGTGAAGACGATGAAGAAGAGAAACCTGAGTCCTCACTGCTTCATCACAGACTAACTGACCATATGGAAACAGCAGCTGGTGGAGAGGACTGTGGAAGAGCAGAACCAGCAAGGAGCTCACATCCAGAAAGATATCTACCACCAGAGATTGAGGTTAAGATTGAAGCCTCCTCAGATACTGGATCAGAGACTGAAGATGAAGGGGATGACAGGAAGGAGACCAGGGACTGTCCTAGAAGACTTAAATCTGTCACAAACAAAAAAGCAAAGACTGTAAAGTCACAAAATTTGTCGGATTCTGACGAAACCGAAATGAGACCTTTCAACTGCTCAGAGTGTCGTAAAGGATTTAATCATAGAGTAGATTTGGGCAGACACATGTTGGTTCACACCAAAGTAAAACCCCACAGCTGCCCTGATTGTGGAAAAGGATTTAACCAAAAAGGAAATCTGACTGTACACATGTTTGTTCACACAAAACAAAGGCCTTTCAGCTGCTCTGAGTGTGGGAAAAGTTTTAACACAAAAGGAAATCTGACTAGACATGTATTTCTCCACTCCAAGGAAAAACCATACAGCTGCTCTGAATGTGGGAAAAAATTTAGCAGCAAGGGAAATTTGACCAAGCACATGTTTATCCATTCCAACGAAAGACCATATAGCTGCTTTATATGTGAGAAAGGATTTAATTGCAAGGGAAATCTGACAAAGCATATGTACGTCCACTTTAAAGGTGAACCTCGCCGATGCTATGACTGTAGAAATGATTTTACTGCCAAGTCTGACAACTGTGGTGGGACTTGATTTAGAAATTAATATAAATAATCAGTTTAAGTAATTAATCCCAATTGACTACATTTTCATCACATACAAACCTTTGACACAAGAATAAGCATTTTTCATTTTGAATGTCTTCTGTGGATGACTGAATTAATTAAGATATATGGTTGTGCTCATAAGCTCACATACCCCGGTAGAAGTTAAGATTTTTTGGCCATTTTTCAGAGAATATAAATGATAACGCAAAAACTTTTCTTTCACTCAGATCTAATGGTTGGGTGAAGACATTTATTGTAACATCTGTGTGTGCTCTTTTTCAATCATAATGACAACAGAGACTTCCAATATAACCCTGATCAAAAGTTTTCATAACCCAGTTTTTAATACCTTGTATTTCCCCTTTAACATCAGTGATCGCTTTAAGTCTTTTGTGGTCATTGTGGATGACAGTTGTTATTTTGTATGAAGGTAGCTGCCTATTCTTCTTGGCAAAAAGCCTCCAGTTCCTGTAAATTCATGGGCTGTCTTGCATGAACTTCAGGTTTGAGATCTCTCCAGAGTGGCTCAATGATATTGAGGTCAAGAGACTGAGATGACCACTCCAGAACCGTCACTTTATTCTGCTGTAGCCAGTGGCAGGTCAACTCGACCTTGTGTTTTGAATCATCGTCATGTTTGAACATCCAAGTATATTCTATGTGCAGCTTCTGGGCTGATTATTGCAAATTTTTCCCCAGTATTTTCTGATAACATGCTGCATTCATCTTAGCATCAGCTTTGACCAAGTTTCACGAAACATCAGTGACCTACCTCTGTGTTTCACAGTAGGTATGATGTACCTTTCATCATAGGCCTTGTTGACTCCTCTCCAAATAGAACTTCTATGATTGGGGCCAAAAAGTTCAATTTTGGCTGCATGGGCAACCTAGCACTGTTTGAACTCTGGTCCTGAGAGGCGAAACACAGCATTGAGCATTAAAACTTCTTTCTTTGCAGAAATTATGCTTTTGTAGTGACACCCTTGAAGACCACACTGATTTTCAGACTTTAGAAGGCATGATTTTTTACCTGAAGACTTTAAGTGTGAAAAATATCTACAAAATCAATCTAAATCTTTCGCATTTTTTCAAAATTATCTTACCAACTAATGCCTTGTGATGGAAGAGATCATTGACATTTGTATGTATGCAAAGTCTGAATTATTAATAGATTGTTAAAGTATGATTTTCACTGTGGGATTGCATTTTGGCCTTTTTCAGTAGATTCACCATATTTACTTCATGGACCCTGTCTTTGCCCACAGTCACACCCTGCTAAACTAATCATGACATTTACATTCCTTTTCACAGGGCAATTTATCCTTGTGGTGTATTGGTGTATTTTTATTTTCAAATTAACCTCTGTTGATCATCATAACGTCATAGCATTCAGAAATCCTCAAAACAGACAAATGACTCCAACTCTAACTGTGAAATAAATGAATCCATTTATTTTGTTAACAGATGTGTATTCACACACATTTATCGTTCTTTCACATTTAGTTCACATTCTTGTAATGTGTACTGTGTAACGTGTTCAATAAATTCTGATAATTGTTAGTTCTTTTCAACAACTGATACACTTTTTTTCTTTCTTTCTTTTGACGCACATATCTGTGATTCATCAATACTTTCTTACTTTAATTATACTCTGAGAATAAATTTAAACTACCTAAGACCATGTGTATGCACAAATAATGAATTATCAGTTTTCTTAAAACTCAAAACACATGCTTTTTTAACCAAAAGCATGACATATTTAAAATACTTCAAGCAGAAGAAAAAAAGTCTGCAATATGATTCAACAATAAAAACTGTGCATTGACCAAATGCATTAAATAACCACAAAATTGACACCTTTTTCACCCTTGTCATGCCTATAATATTGCTATAACATGCTCAAATTCCTTCGTTTATATTGATAAATAAAAACTAAGTGGTAACAAATTATGGACGTATTAAAATGTCACGTGGCAATATTTAACCTCCTGTCACGTTTCTTTGTTTCTCTGCAATATGTCTGGATTTCCTGATGATGTTGTGAATAGGGAGCAACTCCAGTGAACAACACAAACAGAGGGGACAGAGCCTTTTCAATCAGGGCCCCTCGACTTTGGAACGACCTGCCCGAGGATATAAGGCTAGCAGACTCAGTATCATCTTTTAAATCTCTTCTTAAAACACACTTTTACCGTCTTGCTTTTATGTGATGTCGTCTTCTTCCTCCTCTTCCTATTCCTATCACTATGTCTATCTCTTCACCTCTCTATTGTCCTCTTTTGTATTTTTTACCACCCTGTTACAGAGCTGACTCACTTATTTATTTATTTATTTATCTATTTATCGCCCTATTTATTCATCCACTTACAAGTTTATTTTAATTATTTATGTTTTCATTTATTTATCCAATTATTTTAAATGAGTTGAGCGCTCCAGTTATCATTTCCACTCTAATTTTTAGGCTTTTTTTTATCCTTTTGTTACCTTATTTATTCACTGCTATATTTCATTGTTGTTCTTATCCTCTCTATTGTTCCTGTTTACTCTTTTACTCCTTCTCACCTCTGGTCCTCATGGTCTCATTATAGGATCTTGCACTGCCTGAGTTCTCTTCTCTTTTAATTCTGATTGGTCTGTATGATTATTCATTTTTATTGTTGCTCGCTATTTGATTCACTGTTTGTTTGTTTGTTTGTTGATTTTGTCCCTGCTGTAAAGCACTTTGTGAACTGTTGTTTTTAAAGGTGCTCTATAAATAAAGTTATTATAAACATGTTGGTGCTGGTAAACTAATATTCTCCAGTAGGTGGCGGTATAATGCAGCAATTGTGGATGTCAACTATCATAAAACTCAAGAGGGGGTTTTACCTTTAAAGAGCCTGACATTCTCTGTCAGGAAACTCATAAAATCAGAAAAGAATATAGATTTCAGGATTTCACTGGGGTTAGTAAAGACCTGGAAGAAGAAAGAAGAAGTGAATATGAAGAGGAGCTGAAGAGACAAAGAAAACTACTGGATGTGATTTTAATCCCTGAGATAAAGCTGCACAGAACAGGTTGGTTTATCTACATGTGTCTGATAATGTTTCCTAGAACCGGGCCTGTAGCTAAGGTTCATAGACGTAAACTCTGACCTAAAACGAAATAACTCAGTATACATTCATCTGTAAATGTGGAGTCTAATGTGAATTTGTTGTGTCCGTTTAAGAAGGAAAGTTCTCTACCAAATGGCTCATTCTCATTCTTGACTCTATCTCTGTCCTCTTCATGTTTTAGACGGTACAGTGGTTCAGTGTTTCACTGCTCGAAGCTGTTTCAGGCTTTTTCAAACGGCTTCAATGCTAACAGGCTAACAGGCTAACTATGGTGCTACACATCAACATGGCGGCTGGGCTTTTACCTCAATTAGGGTCTTTTTCAAATAGGTGTCGTGCCAAAGTAGTTCCCCTATAGAAAGTGTTTCCCCTGCATTCAGAATAATGGAGCTACAGTTTAGTGTTTAAATATCAGTTCAGCTTATTAATTAAACTAAATGTGAATTGTTACTAACATGCCTTGAAATATGTTAAGTAATGTAGCACGTGACTTTTTTTTCCTTTTTTTTCCCCACCTAATTAAATGTTTGTGCTATTCTTCATTACGTGTTGCCCAAGTTAATAGTATTGTATTGCTGTCTGACAATGTCTCATCTACTTTTCTTTTAATATAAAGTGTGATATTGCTAAGCGACTAACCTGTTAACTCAATGTAAAACTCTCTGTGTACTAGATTCAAACACACTGTTATTCAGTCTTTAGGATAAATCTATCAGTAAAATCAACATTGAGAGCATTTTAATACACATGTCAGACTTGAAACCAGCTTTTTGACTGGAATTAGAGGCTCTGATGAACTTACAGCAGCTCTGCTATAACTCACCTTCCTTTCCATGGGGAATCTTATCTTTAGTTATTGGTGTATTTTTATGTTTAACTCAGCACCTGTTGATCATCTCAATGTAAGAGCATTAATTCAGAAATTCTCAACACAGACGATACAGGGCTGATGACCACACCATGTAATGACGGGGATACACATTTTTTCAGCCCCTTATAATCTCAGACCAGAGATTGATAATATCTTGGACCTTCTGATTGAAAAGCCTCTTGTGTGTCTTTACTTTAGCCTGGCTTGTCTGGGTTACTCACAGAAAAAGAGTTTTGTTTTTTTGTTTTTTTTAAGGAGCAGAAACAGCCTCATGTGTAATGGGTTTAAATGCATTGACAGCAGGAACAGGATTTATCTTATATCCATATGGTTCAGGTGGATAAGTAGGTTTATGTTAAAGAGTTAGACTCCAGTGAGAGAGTCCTCTGTAACTGTAAAATATTTGAATCCATTTATTTTGTTAACAGATGTGTGTAAACAAGTGAACTCCACTTTCAGTATTTCTTTGAGATCAATTTCTCAAAAAGCAGGAGGCTCCTGTAACGTCTGTCCGATTTATGAGATTTTCACTACAGTTTAGCAGCAGTGCTGAAAATAAAGATCCGAAGTTTTTTCTTTCAGATTTGCTTTTCCATCAGAAAGATGATCTAATATCTCATTACTATTTGTTTCAGATAATCAGCTCCTCATGGTGAAGAAAGAGCAGCAGGAGAGGAGCCCCTATCCAGACCAGGAGGAGAATGAGTCCCCACTCATTAAAGAGGAAGAGGAGGAAGTGTGGATGGGTCAGGGGAGAGAGCAGCTTCAAGGACTGGAGGAGGCTGATACCAAGTTCCTGATTACTGTGGTTGATGTGAAGAGTGAAACTGATGAAGAAGAGAAACCTGAGTCCTCACTGCTTCATCACAGACTAACTGAGCATATGGAAACAGCAGCTGGTGGAGAGGACTGTGGAAGACCAGAACTAGAAAAGAGCTCAGATCTAGAAAAATATCTACCACCAGAGATTGAGGTTAAGCTTGAGGCCTCCTCAGATTCTGGATCAGGGTCTGAAGATGGAGCAAATGACTGGGAGGAGACCAGAGACTGTTTTAGAAGCTTAAAATCTGCCACATATAAAAGAGCAGAAACTGTAACATCAGACACTCATCCTGAGCCTGGGAAAACTGATAATGTGACTTCTCTTGCAGACAAGAGATCTTTTAACTGCTCTGTTTGTGGTAAAGGATTTAACCATAAAGGACATCTGACTGCACATATGGTTGTTCACGCAAAAGAGAAACCTTACAAATGTTCTGAATGTGGAAAAAGGTTTACCCAAAGAAGTCATCTGGCCGCACACAGGTTTGTTCACACTGGTGAAAAACCTTTCAGCTGTTTTTTGTGTGAGAAAACATTCACCCTAAAAGGAAGTCTGACCTCACACATGGTTGTTCACTCTGAAGAGAAACCTTACAATTGCTCTGAATGTGGGAAAAGATTTAGCCGAAAAGGTGGTCTGACCAAACATATGTTTTTTCACAATCATGAAAAACAGTACAGATGCTCTGAATGTGGCAAAGGATTTCGACATGAAAAGAGTCTGACAGCGCATATGTTTGTTCACACCAAGGAATACCCTTACCACTGTTCTGAATGTGGGAAAGGATGTGATAGTAAAGAAAATCTTGAAAGACATATGTTTGTTCATACTAAAGAAAAACCCTTCATCTGTTCTGAATGTGGGAAAGGATGTAGTAATAAAGCAAATCTGGCAAGACATATGTTTGTGCACTCTGAAGAAAAACCCTTTAGCTGTTCTGAATGTGAAAAAGGATTTTCCCATAAATCTAAACTGGAAAGACATATGTTTGTTCACACCAAAGAAAAACCTTACAGCTGCTCTGAATGTGGCAAAAGATTTTATTGTGAATCTCATTTGAATAGACATATGTTTGTCCATAGCAAAAAAAAATTGTTCACATGCTCTGAGTGTGGAAAAGGATTTTCCCAAAAAGAAAATCTGACTTCACATATGTTTGTTCACACCAAAGAAAAACCTTTCAGCTGCTCTGAATGTGGAAAAGGATTTTCCCAAAAGGGACTTCTGACTTCACATATGTTTGTGCACACTGAGGAAAAACCTTTCAGCTGTTCCCAATGTGGAAAAGGATTTCCGCATAAATGTAGACTGGAAAAACATGTCTGTTCACACCAAAGAAAGACCTTTTAGATGCTCTGAATGTGGGAAAGGATTTACCCAAAAAGGAAATCTGGAAAGACATGTCTGCTCAGATTCTCTTTATGTCCAGAAATATAAATTATGTGTTTTAAAAAGTCTGGAAAGTTTGTGGAAAATATAAAATATCAAAATAAATGTTTTTGGCTGTAAACATGATACCTATGAATGGTTTATCAATAAGGAAGCTCAGGGTTGGGTGAGGTGAGGTGAGGTTGTTTTAGGGGTTAGGATTTCAGAGTCCAATCTTACTCTAGAAAAGAGCTACAAAGCTTTCAGGGGGTTGGTTTTCATTGTATTTTTTTAATTTCACAATTTCATTTGGCAGACACATCTGTCCAAAGCAACGTACAGCACAAGCAAGAATTAATTCTGGAGGATGAAACCTCCATAAGTGCGACAGATTGCTACAGTTAAATGGCCACCTAGTAGTGGAAGAATTGGAATATATCATTGTTTTTCAAATAAATCAAAACATTTAAAAGAAATGGAGAGTTTGGAAACTAGGCAAAAATGATTTTAATGTTATATTTATCATTTGAAATGTATACGGTACAGGTTGGGACAGCAACCTCCCAACTGAAGGTTGATTTCATACATTTCATACATACATATGTGTGTTTGTCTGTGTAACAGTGTGTTTGTCTGTGTGACTGTGTGTGACTGTCTGTGTAACAGTGTGTGTGTCTGTGTAACAGTGTGTTTGTCTGTGTGACTGTTTGTCAGTGTAACAGTGTTTGTCTGTGTGACTGTGTGTTTGTCTGTGTGACTGTTTGTCAGTGTAACAGTGTGTTTGTCTGTGTGACTGTGTGTTTGTCTGTGTGACTGTTTGTCAGTGTAACAGTGTGTTTGTCTGTGTGACTGTGTGTTTGTCTGTGTGACTGTGTGTTTGTCTGTGTAACAGTGTGTTTGTCTGTGTTACTGTGCGTTTGTTTGTGTAACAGTGTGTGTGTGTGTTTGTGTGTGTGTGTGTGTGTGTGTGTGTGTGTGTGTGTGTTTGTGTGTGTGTGTGTGTGTGTGTGTGTGTGTAACAGTGTGTTTGTCTGTGTGGATCGGTAAGATCACCCATATTCATGGGTAGGAACTTTTGTATGCTACTGGTTGCTGGGGGGACGGATAATAAAGCCGGAGTTGAAAGTCTCGCGCCCTACCGGAAACGTCAGTGGACCCTCGTCTCCCCCGTGCTTTGCTGAGCCTCCAACAGAAGTTCATTTATGAAAAAACAGTGTTACAACTTGACAATAATCAGCAGAGAGAAAGTCATGGTGGTTTAGTTTTCTCCTTCTTCTTTGACTCCTGGATGTGAGGAAATGTCCAGATTTCAGGATCTTAAAGATTTTTTCGAGCGGCGGCTGCTCAGTGCTCTTCGCAGAGACCTGGGAGAAGAGGGAAGAAGTGAATATGAAGAAGAGCTGAAGAGACAAAGAAAACTACTGGATGTGATTATGATCCCTGAGATAAAGCTGCACAGAGCAGGTTGGTTTATCTACATGTGTCTGATCATGTTTCTGGGAATCGAGTCAGCATCAAAGGTTCATGGACGTAAACTTTGACCTTATACGATTTAATGCTTGAAAAAACTCACTACACATCGTCTGTAAATGTGGAGTCTATAGTGGACTTTGTAGGTGGGGGAAAGAGGGGGGTTAGACGGTACAGTGCTCCAGTGTTTCACTGCTCCAAGCTGTTTGAGGCTGTTTTTAACAGCTTCAATGCTAACAGGCTAACTGTGGGGCATAGACTGCATAAATTATTAATCCGCCTTTGACAAAAGCAGACTGACACTAATCCACTAGTTTGCCTAGGATTTGTTTAAGTCTATTTGCATATACAATGGCTATTAGATTATTATCACTGCAAAGAAGAGTAATCGGCCTCCAGTTATCAAGTTTCAATAGATCCTTATCTGCTTTTGGTAGTAGGGTCATAAAACCTGTTTTCATAGAGTAGTTTAGTGTAGGAGATGTTCACCCCATTCAGCTCCTGTTTAACTCTGTAAAGTTGGGAGATAATTCTGTGGTTTTCCTCCCCTTTATATGCTGCAATGAAACTTTTTATTATCCTTGGTCGAGATCTGGCTCTCTACAAACTTTCTTTGTTGGTTCTTTTTGGAATGTAGTTCCTCATGAAGATAGTGTAAAAAGAACTTATTGCCCCTTAAACTGTTGGGAACTTTCAAGTAAGGCTTTTCCAAACAAGTCTGAGTAAATGATTGGTCATTTTTGTATGATTGGTCATCTTGCCAAAATGTCAAGTTTGAGTCCAGTCTGTTTGGAGTGAAGCCATTATCATGAATTGTTAAATGTAAGTAAGGTTCAACTGAGCCAAAAAATTCAGCCTCTTGAACCAGGTTTTCCATCAGGAAGCTGTTGTAATATCTCCGGAATATTTGTTGTGTCCTGCAGATGTTCAGCTCCTAATGGTGAAGAAAGAGGAGCTTCCCCCTGAGCAGCAGGAGAGGAGCCCCTATCCAGACCAGGAGGAGAATGAGTCCCCACTCATTAAAGAGGAAGAGGAGGAAGTGTGGATGGGTCAGGGGAGAGAGCAGCTTCAAGGACTGGAGGAGGCTGATACCAAGTTCCTGATTACTCTGGTTGATGTGAAGAGTGAAAATGATGATGAAGAGAAACCTGAGTCCTCACTGCTTCATCAGAGACTAACTGACCATATGGAAACAGCAGCTGGTGGAGAGGACTGTGGAAGAGCAGAACCAGCAAGGAGCTCAGATCCTGAAAGACATTTACAACCAGAGATTGAGGTTAAGTTTTCAGGGTCTGGAGATGGAGCAGATGACCAGAAGGTGGCCATAAGGCCGCTTGAAAAAATAAATTCTGCCGAAAACAATAGGGCAGAGAACGTTAAGGTGCAAACAGTTGTTCAAACCAAAGCAAAATTTTTCAGCTGCTCTAAATGTGCAAAAGAATTCACCTCCCCACACGGTCTTAGAAACCACATGTTTGTTCACAGTTCAGAATGGCCTTACACCTGCCCCGAATGTGGTAAAATTATAAAAACTCCAGGATATATGAGACAACATATGCTCCGTCACGCTTCAGAATGGCCTTTCAGCTGCCCTGAATGTGGTAAGAATTTAAAAACCAGAAAGCGTCTGAACAAACACATGTTGATTCACAAAGATAAACCTTACACCTGCTCTGAATGTGCAAAAGGATTCTACGTAAAACAAAATCTCATAAAACATATGGCTTGGCACAGACAAAAAAAACGTTTCAGCTGCTCTGAATGTTCAAAAGGATTCAGCTTAAAACAAAGTTTCGACAGACATATGGTTGTTCATACTTCAGAAAAGCCTGACCACTGCCCCAAACGTGGTAAAAAAATAAAAAATAGAGTATGTGGGAGAAAACGTGTGCTCAGTCACAATTCAGAATGGCCTTTCAGCTGCTCTGAATGTGGTAAAGGATTCCACATAGAAGAAGATCTCATCAACCATATGGTTATTCATGCTCCAAAAAAACCTTACAGCTGCTCTGAATGTGGGAAAAAATTCAGCATAAAGGAAAGTCTTGACAGACATATGGTTGTTCATACTTCAGAGGAGGCTCATCCTTGCCCTGAATGTGGTAAAAAAATGAAAAATGAAGACGATATGAGAACCCATATGCTCATACACACTTCAGAATGGCCTTTCAGCTGCTCTGAATGTGGTAAAAAATTAAGCAGTCGTGGAAATCTCAAGATACACATGTCCATTCACAGCGGTGAAAAACCTTTTTGCTGCTCTAAGTGTGGGAAAAGATTTGGGTTAAAACAATCTCTGACTAGACATATGTTGGTTCACACTGAAGAAAGACCTTACAGCTGCTCTGAATGTGGGAGAAGATGTAAACGTAACACAGATTTGGCCAAACACATGTTGGTTCACTCCAAACCACCTTTATGCTGCTCTGCATGTGGGAAAGAATTTAAAAAGAAAAAAAGTCTGGAAACACATAAATGTTCACAGGTTAAGGACGCCCCTCCGCTCATCTGGGTATTGTGCAAAGTTGTCCCTCTAGGTGTCTTTGGAGCTCCACACAGGAGTCCAGAGCTTGGGGGAAACCTCAGATGATGCAGCAAGTTTTCTTTGTCTTCAGAGCAAGATTTTTATTCATTCATTCATTCATTCATTTTGTTTCTACCACTCCTCCTGTTCAGGATCACAGGTGTAAGGAACCTATCCCAGCTGTCTTAGGGTGAGAGGGGGGTTGAGGATAGGGATTGATTAGATTTATCCCAATGTCCTTATTGATTCCACTGATCAATCTGATTTTTATTGAGTCCTGTATGATTTTTTGATTTTGTGTACATAAGTAGACTTTTCAGATTTTCTGTTAACATTTAACTTTGTTTGTGGGTAAATAAAAATTGAGTTGCTTAATGAATATTGATGTATCCACATGTAATTAAAAAGAGGTAACTAAAAAATCCTGTACATGGTCACTGGATCCGAGATCTCTTGAAAAGAAATAACAATCGTAATGTGATGTTTTATTGACTGAGTTTGCCATGTGGAAATGCTGTCAGTTGTTTGGAACCTTGAGCTTGCTGTAGTTATGCTGCAGTTTGCCATGAGCCAACCGTAAGAAAGAGAAAACATCTGCCTGCAAGTATTTTCACATTTAGAGGTTGATTTCAAAGAGTATATGTGATAGGTTTCAGTAATATAAGTTGAAATTCTGTTTTTAACCCAAAGTTATGACAATGTTTGCTTACCGCTGGCATTTCAATTCCCTCTATACGTTAGCTTCAAGTCAGCCGTTTTGTTGTAATATTTCTTGTTTTATATTCTTTCATGTGATCTTTGTGAGTTCAGCTCAGCATTTTGTCTAGTCTTACATCGTTTGTGTGCTCTTGTTCATCCTCAAGGTTAATATGTATAGTTGACGGAGAGCGCTCACTCTAGCCTCTGTCTGTGACTGTCTTTCTTCTTAATCATTTTCTCTTGGCTGCATGCTCAAAACCACACACACACACACATTTGTATAGTACGTCTCTCTAAAGTCTGACCACAGCTGTGGTTTGAGGCAGCTGTGTCAGTTATTGTTGTGTTATATAGCAGATTACAGGGTTCACCAGTGCTATAAACTTTACCTGTGACCTAAATAAATGCTGAACTGAGAAATTGTTCTTCTTCATGTCATTCTTGGGAGATAGGATACACCTTAGACTGGTCATCAGTTAATCACAGGGCTGACACACACATACAGAAAACCTTTCACACACACACACACACACCAGCACCAATGGACATTTTAGACCAACCTTGTTACATGACTTAGCTAAATTCTTCACAAAGAGGGGAATACAGGGGTCTGTCTTGACGTTTGCTCCAAGGGAGGAAACATGAAACATGAACCCGTAACTGCACTTTGAGGTAACAGTTTCAGAAACAGAAAGTGGAGCAATGGCTGGCTCCTCAACATCAGCTGCTCCAGATGTTTGTGAAAACAGGCCAACATGTGTCGCAACGTACAATTGCAAGAAATTCAGAGTTGATGTGACCTTTGACCCCTCAGGTGGGACCCCAGTAACAACCATGTTTAATGATGCAAAGATTTTCAATTTGAATTCAATGAGGCACTTCTCCTGGTAGCAGCTAAGTCTAGCAGCTCTCTTTAAATTCTCTGTTTTGCTGTATAATTAGATGGGGGGGGGTTTATATCTCTTTTTTGTTAAATACTGGATTTTTCTGTCAAATACTGATGGAAGTGTCTGTGGAAAGAAAAGTTTATTAAAGAGAGGAGCTCTTTCCTCTACAGTGGAGCAAATCTGGAGGATATCACCCTCGTCCAGGTGAGCTTAAGAAGCGTTTCTGTGGATGCCGTGCTGGTGCAAAGGTGAAGGCGAGGGGATGGGGATATGAGCCCTTTTTTCCATCAGTCATCATCAAATGAACAACAGTGATGAACTGGAGACATTGGTGAAGACCCCAGAAAGTATAACCGTGAGTGTGGCCTCATGTGCTTCACTGAATAACTTCAACCTGTGAATATATGTATGCATATCTATTCATCAATCACTGAATATCAAAATGATTAACCACAATCAGTCAAATGTAAATGTTTGTCATTTCTCTCTTTGTGCAAATATTTTCTTGATTTTTGTAAAAGTTAAATCCCTACATTATAATTTCCATCTGAATTTCGTTTCAGGATCCAGTCATTATAAACACAGATATTAGGTATTAATCTTTCAATATTTATCATCACAAAAACAGTGTTATATACATTAGTAGCTGTAAATACACATAAAAACAGAGAAAAATGTACACATTGGTGTTTAGCTATGTGCTTAAGGAGTAAACATTTATGATCAGCACATGAAAAGCTTTATACGCTTTCTGGTGTGTCCCAAATATATTAGTGTATGTGTGTGAATGGGTGAATAAAAAGCATTAACTTAAATTACTTCGTGGAAAGTTGCTTCATGAAGTTCGGTCCATTTCCTTACATTAGTTTAACCCTCTGATGCATGACTTATGAGAGTCAGAATCAGGATTTTTCCCTTGAGTGTTTTTATTTGTCTTAAGGCATGAACCAAAGTTTTCCTCCCCCCCCCAAATATTTATAACAGAGCATTCAACATAAAACAGTGTGAACTTAATGCAAATATAACTTATTTTTTGTTTGACTATTTTTCTTTTTTGCATATTTCATGAATAATCTTTTTTTAATGCTTTGCAAGACATTTTAACTCTCTTTCATCCATTTGAACACTGAATAATTAATAGTTTATACGCTTTTTCATCCTCTAATGTTTGTCTATAACTTTTTTCAAGATATATATACGTTTGGAAAAATGATTGAAAACATTTTTCAGGCCTTAAGAAGAATAAAAATATCCTGACACAGGCTTATATTGATTTCCACAACATGAACCATTAAAGTAACTTCTAAGTGGGTGTCCACTATAGTGACCACAGAGTTAAGGGGCAGAGCTGCCACATCCAAGATGGCGGACACGCTGACGTATCGCAGCAACAGGAAAACCTTCTCAATGCGGCGTATACGTCTATTTTTCCATGCAATGAACAACATACATCTTGGTGCTGGTAAACTAATATTTTCCAGTAGGTGGTGATTATGTGACAATCGCGGATGCATCTATCTTAAAACTCCACAGAGAGGAGTTTACCTTTAAGGAGCCAGACCCTTCCTGTCAGGAAACTCAGAAAATCAACTCAGGGGAAGACATCAGTCATCGGCGTTTACTTTTCTTCCCTGTTCTCCACTGTTTTTTAAGATGTGAGGAAATGTCCAGATTTCAGGATCTTAAAGATTTTTTCGAGCGGCGGCTGCTCACTGCTCTTAGTAAAGACATGGAAGAAGAAAGAAGAAGTGAATATGAAGAGGAGCTGCAGAGACAAAGAAAACTACTGGATGTGATTTTAATCCCTGAGATAAAGCTGCACAGAGCAGGTTAGTTTATCTACATGTGTCTGATTATGTTTCTGGGAATCGATCCAGTAGTTAATGTTCATAGACGTAAACTTTGACCTAATGCGATTTGATTCGTGAACTAAACCTCTACACATTCGTCTGTAAATGTAGAGGCTAATGTGGATTTGTTGTGTATGTTTGAGAAGGATATGTTTGACTGAAAGTTCTCTATCAAATGCTTCATTCTCATTCTTGACTCTATCTGTGTCCTCTTCATGTTTTAGACGGTACAGTGGTTCAGTCTTTCACTGCTCGAAGCTGTTTCAGGCTTTTTCAAACGGCTCCAATGCTAACAGGCTAACAGGCTAACTGTGGTGCTAACATCAACATGGCGGCTGGGCTTTTTCCTCAATTGGGGTCTTTTACAAACCAGCTTCTACACGCTCTCCTTACTCACTACCACTCCGTTTGCACGTCCTTTTTGGAGGGTTCACCATATTAACTCACTCCCAAACTAATTAGCAGGTTTAAGCAGGTTCTCAAACTTTACCACAGGTCCCCAAACAGAATTAGCCTGTGGCTGCTGACCCCCCTTTGCAAACCACAGCAAATGCTTCAACATATGGAAAGAAACATCAACTTTTGGAGTGTATTTCTGCCCTTTCAATGTTATTTACATTTGTTAAGCATTGGAAATTGTTATGCTCTTTATTCCCACTGAATAATAAACTATCAACAAACAGTTTACTAACCCCCTAGGGTTGACTGAGTGACTGTTTTTCTAGAAGTTTTTCACTTTCCACTGTGTTCCTTTTCAGTTTTAAATGTCGATTCAAATGAAAAGGTTTCAAAAGTATCGATATTTTGATTCGAACATCAATTCTGGAGCAGAAAGATCTGGCATCGGTGGTATTGATATTTTGGTATTGGTCCGCACATCACTAGTTTTTCGATTCAACAGTTTGCGGTCGTAAGTATGATTCACACACTGAATGGAGTTGAGGGAATGTATGCTTTTTTTCAGGTTGCAGTAACCCACCTTTTTATCAAGAATTAGTCCAATTCCTGAACCCACACAGAGAATAAGAGAATAGAATAAAAATGACGCATGTATCTTGAATTTGACTGATTTTGCATATTTCCTTTTTTTTGCAGCGAGTAAGGACATTTTTACGCATTTATTTATCATTATGAATGAGACTAGTAGGTGGGGCCTGTTGGGAAATGCGGGCTACTGTGACCTCTCAGAGTACTTTCTCTTTCGCCGGTCAGAACGCTTGCGCTTGGACACAGAGAAAAAAAATCAACCTCTACAGAGTGCTGTTACTTTTTAAGTGGGGACAGAAACAAGGCTAGTGTTGGAAATAGTCTGTGAGTTAAACCATAAAGCTGAATAAAATGACTCTATTTCAATTCTGAATCCAATTTAAATGTCACCTAATCTGTGGACGGAAACTCAGAGAAACAACTTCTACACCCTGCTCACTGTTGCATACCCTTTCTCTCCATAGAAACGTACTTGACCACAGACATCTTGTTCCCTCTTTATCAGTTACGTGACCTTGGATACAGTAGCTGTGTGCAGCAGTTATTTGAGTGTGAGAGCTGAACTTAGCAGAGCATCACAGGCTAAGAAAATACTCTATATATTACAAACACTTTACCATTCCTTTTTACTGAGTGATCTGTAGCCTCTCAGGCGCTTTAAACCTTCTATGTGTTGTAAAACACGTCTGCAATGAGTGCAAATTATAACAGGACAAATTTTTAATGAGACTAGATCATAATGCATGTACATTCTTTTGCTGGCGGTCACCAGTACTAGGTAACAGAAGGCATTGATTCTCAACTCTAAGTCCTGGCCCCCAGTTTAACATGCATTGGTATATGGGATCCTGACCTTGTGATGTCACGATACATCATGGTATCGATACCATGTAATATCTCATTAACCTTCGTGACTGTGTCCTGCAGATTTTCAGCTCCTAATGGTGAAGAAAGAGGAGCTTCCCCCTGAGCAGCAGGAGAGGAGCCCCTATCCAGACCAGGAGGAGAATGAGTCCCCACTCATTAAAGAGGAAGAGGAGGAAGTGTGGATGGGTCAGGGGAGAGAGCAGCTTCAAGGACTGGAGGAGGCTGATACCAAGTTCCTGATTACTTTGGTCGATGTGAAAAGTGAAGATGATGAAGAAGAGAAACCTGAGTCCTCACTGCTTCATCACAGACTAACTGACCATATGGAAACAGCAGCTGGTGGAGAGGACTGTGGAAGAGCAGAACCAGCAAGGAGCTCAGATCCAGAAAGCCATTCGCCACCAGAGATTGAGGTTAAGATTGAAGCCTCCTCAGATACTGGATCAGTGTCTGAAGATGGAGAAGATGACGGGAAGGAGACCAGCGACTGTCTTGAAAGATTTCATTCTGCCACAAACAAAAGAGCAAAGACTGTAACAACAGACACTTATCCTGAGCCTGAGAAAAGTAATTATCTGGTTTCGCCAACAGACGAGAGACTTTTTACCTGCTCTGTTTGTGGTAAAGGATTTAACCATAAAGAACATCAGACTGCACATATGTATCTTCACTCAGTAGAGAAACCTTTCAAATGTTCTAAGTGTTGCAGAAGATTTAAACAAAAAGAACAACTGACTAAACATATGTCTTTTCACTCAAAAATTCAACGTTTCAGTTGCTCTGAATGTGGCAAAAAATTCACGTTTGGGCGACAACTTACCATACATATGTTTGTTCACTCTAAAGAGAAACCTTACAGCTGCTCTGAATGTGGGAAAAGATTTAGCCTTAAAGGTAATCTAAATGCACATATGTTGCTTCACACAGGTGAAAAACCTTACAGCTGTAATATATGTGATAGAAGATTCACCCTAAAAGGACATCTGACCTCACACATGTTTGTGCACTCAAAAGAGAAACCTTACTGCTGCTCTGAATGTGGGAAAAAATTCAGCCAAAACAGTCATCTGATTGCTCATAGGTTTGTTCACACAGGTGAAAGACCATACAGCTGCTTTTTGTGTGAGAAAAGATTCACCCTAAAAGGACATCTGATCTCACATATGCTTATTCACTCAAATGAGAAACCTTACAGATGCTCTGAGTGTGGGAAAGGGTTTACTCGAAAAGGTGGTCTGACCAGACACATGTTTTTTCACATCAAAGAAAAACAATATAAATGCTCTGAATGTGGTAAAAGATTTCCTCGTAAAAATAGTCTGATTGCACATATGTTTGTTCACAACAAGGAATACCTTTACCACTGTTCTGAATGTGGGAAAGGATGTGATAGTAAAGAAAATCTGGAAAAACATATGTTTGTGCACAGTAAAGAAAAACCTTTTAGCTGTTCTGAATGTGGGAAAGGGTTTTCAGAGAAATTTAGACTGAAAAGACATATGTTTGTTCACACCAAAGAAAAACCTTTTAGCTGTACTGAATGTGGTAAAGGATGTAGTACTAAAGCAAACCTGACAAGACATATGTTTGTGCACATTGAAGAAAAACCTTTCAGCTGTTCTGAATGTGGGAAAGGATTTTCCCATAAATCACAACTGGAAACACATGCGTTTGTTCACACCAAAGAAAAACTTTTTAGCTGTCCTGAATGTGGCAAAAGATTTCATAGTGAGTCACATCTGAATAGACATATGTTTGTTCATAGTAAAGAGAAACCTTACACGTGTTTTGATTGTGGGAAAGGCTTTTCCCAAAAAGATGCTCTCAATTCACATATGTTTGTTCACACCAAAGAAAAACCTTTTAGCTGTTCTGAGTGTGGAAAAGGATTTTCCCAAAAAGGAAGTCTGACTTCACATATGGTTGTTCACACAAAAGAAAAACCCTATAGCTGTTCTGAATGTGGAAAAGGGTTTGCCCATAAATGTAGACTGGACAGACATATGATTTCTCATACCCAAGAAAAACCGTATAGATGCTCTGAGTGTGGGAAAGGATTTGATATCAAATCCAATCTTAATAGACATACGCTTGTTCACACCAAAATGAAACCTTACGCATGCTCTGAATGTGGGAAAGGATTTTCCCAAAAAGCAGGTCTGACCTCACATATGTTTGTTCACTCAGAAGAAAAACCTTTTAGCTGTTCTGAATGTGGAAAAGGGTTTACCCAAAAAGGGAATCTGAAAAAACATGTTTGTTCGTAAATGAAAGACCCCACTCAGCTGTTCTGGGTATGGTGTTAGATTTCCCCTTAAGCTGACTGTGGATGTCACACTTTTACCCAGAGGTTTGGGAATAACAGCCTCAAAATAAATGAGTGAATAAAGCAGATTCTGTTTGTGTTTAGAACTGAGGGTATATGTAATGGAAAATCATTGAAAGTTTATGAAAAGTACAGTATATCAAAATAAATTTTTGTGGCCGCAAACATGATACATATGGATATCTTCATTGACAAGAAAGTTCTTAGTTAGGGATCATGAGGTGGTTTTAGTGATTAGGTTTGTAGAGTCCAATCTCTCGGTAGAGAAGAGCTGCAAAGTTTTCGGGGAATTGGTTTTGATTAGATAACAAAGTTATTTCTCTTTACGTTATCCCCTTAATTTAAAATATTTGTAGCAGGAGGATGACATAGAGCGAGGCAAAGAATTATATAGAAAATTATCTTTTTTACCAACACAGCTTTGATTCCATGAGACACTATAAATATATGGATAGAATTAAATTATATAGTTATTAGGGTCAGGACTTAAATGTGTGAAACAATTATTCCAGGTTCACGGTAAAATATTTCACCCATATGATTCGCACCCACTGTATTTTGCACCGCAGAACGTTTCTCATATTTCAGAGTGTTTGAGCGAATAGCCACTGATTTGAGCTGATCCAGGGAGTTGTGACCACTGTTGCTCCAGTGTAAAATTGTGGGAAAAGAGCAGAGAGTGTCGGTCAGTTTGTCTATTGAACAGAGTCTTGATTATGATACCTTAGAGAAAACTGTGCTTTGGGCATATGAACTTGTGCCTGAACAACGCGAAAATTCCCCTCGATTTACAAATAGAAAATCAGAAATAGTTAAAATAATGAAGAATGCAGTGTTTCTGGACTCAAATAATTTCACAAAAACAAGTTTGAATCCATTCTTAAATGATAAAATACTCTTGTTTGACTTAGGTAGCGTTCAGGATTAATATTTGCCTCAATAACCCTGATTTTTGATTACAGCTTTCATGTCACTCCACCAGTCCTTCACATTGATGTTGGCTGATATTAGGCACCTTGATTATTCTCTGATGTAAAATAACATTAAACACAGTCAATGCAGAATTTATTATTACTGTATTACTTAAAATTGTAATTTTGATGACTTTTGATGAAAATCAATTTATGATATCTGTAATGTTAGAACAATTGTAAGTATCATAAATGAACTTTGTCTCTGAGAGAGAGATAAGAATTGTTTACACCAAAAATTAACATTTTGCTAGGTAGAATTAAGTTGTAAATATCATTGAATTAGATGTTTCAAAATGTCATCATGGATTATGGATTATAGATGTGTAAACTTTGAATAACATCATGTAAAAATTGTATTGCAGATATCTGTGATTCAGTTTGGATGGAAGTTAACAGCATTTTTCTGACTAGTTGTTATTAAGTTACAATGACGATTTACACCACTGAAAAATGACTTGTATTATATCTTTAATCAGAGTTGTTACTCGTGAGAATTGTACTTCCGCCTGAAATTGTAACATGTCAAAAAGCAATTATTAATTAATATCTATATTTGGTACTGGCTGTGACCAGTGGTGGAAAGAGTACTGAAAATCTGTACTCAAGTACAAGTTCTGTTACATAGTTAAAATATTACTCAATCACAAGTAAAAATACTGGTGTTAGAGAAATATCCAAGTGGGTTGCAGATGGCCTTGTGGATATGGTTGTGCACCATGAGGTTCGCCCTCGAGCAGGTGGCCCGGGTTCTATTCCTGCCTGTGGCCTGTTTTCCGCATGTCATTCCCCACTCTTTCCCCCTTTCCTACTCTATCCACTGCCCTCTATCCAATTAGAGGCAGAAAAGCCCACAAAATATCTTTTTAAAAAAAAGGAAAATACTCAAGTAAAAGTACAGAGTATTTGTCAAAAAAACTACTCAGATTATTGGTTAGTTTTAACTGGTGATGCCACTGTCACCTCTCCAGATAGGGCTCTAAATTTTGTGTTTTGCTTTACCAATAGTTAAAACGCAAACAATCAATATTCATTGATAACTGGATAGATAGAAAACAAGTGTTTTTCACTCATTTTGATTGTTTTTTGTCTTTCTTTTTTATCGTTTTAAGTCTTTACTTCCTTATTCAGCCAAGGTCTCAGGCAGACAAAAAAAAAATTAGATGAGGTGCAGTTGCTGCTACGACTATTGATAGAATATCTATGAATACATTTTTAACTGGTTAAATTATTGACACAAAATCCATTAGCGATCAATCATTAACATCCATTCACATTTTTTGTTTGTTTGTTTTGTTTTGTTTTTTCATCCATATGTCCTGGTTTTCATTGGCTTGTTTGCTATCAACTCTCCTTACTGGCTACAAAAATGCAGATAAAAGGTCTAGATATTAATGAAAATTGTACTCAGTACTCAACTATGATTTTAGAAGTAACAAAGTAGATTACATGGCATAATGATTACTTAAGTACAAGTAAAAGTACAGACTTGAAAATCTACTCATAAAAGTACAAGTACCCCCAAAAAACTACTTAATTACAATAATCTGAGTATTTGTAATAAACTACTTCCACCCCTGACTGTCATACTTGAAGCAGATGCTGCAGACTCCCTCACAGCTGAGCTACGACATCATCCAGCAGGTGGCGGTAACGCAGCGATCACAGATGCTGACTACATTAAAACACCACAGAAGAAGATGTTGTTTACATTTTGAAGCGTCTCGTAGACGCTGCCTGTCAGGGAATTCAGAAAATAATCTCAATAAAAGAACTCAGAGTTTATTTTTCTCTTTCTTCTTGACTCCTGGATGTGAGGAAATGTCCAGATTTGAGGATCTTAAAGATTTTCTGGAGCGGCGGCTGCTCACTGCAGCTATCAGAGGACAAAGAACACGTGAATATGAAGAAGAGCTGCAGAGACAAAGAAAACTACTGGATGTGATTTTAATCCCTGAGATAAAGCTGCACAGAGCAGGTTGGTTTATCAACATGTGTGGGATAATGTTTCTGCTGTTTCAGGCTTTTTTAAACGGCTTCCATGCTAACAAGCTAACTGTGGTGCTACACATCAAGATAGAGGCTGGTCTTTCTCTCCTTTGGTGTCATTTTTACAGAATGGTCCTTTTTGTTTCTACTTGTCGTGTGATATTTCGCAACGACCTTTAGGATAGAGACAGACTTTACACTCTGACACTATATCACACAGTCTGGGCATAAACATACAGCACTTCCTTATAGATGAGGGCCCTCCATTTGGCTGGAAACACACACTGACTAGCTCATAACATTAACTTTATTTGGCTTCTCTGTCTCCATGACGTCACATATCCGTTTCTGATACAGAGTTTTGGAGCGAAGCATTGGCAGGAGACATAATAATAATAAATTTTATTTATAGAGCGCTTTTCTAGATACTCAAAGACGCTTCACAGACATTAAAAACATCAAATAAAACAACACAGTAATGACAACAATAGTAATAACCTATAACAATGAAAACAAGAGAAAACAAAACCATGGGATACATTTAAAAGCAGTTAGACATTAAAAACACTTTTAAAAAGATGTGTTTTGAGGAGGTTTTTGAATATGGATGGGTTTGGACAGGCTCGGATGTGTTGTGGTAGGGTGTTCCAGAGGGTGGGGGCAGCGACAGAGAAGGCTCTGTCCCCCCAGGTTCGGTGCTTGGTGTCGGGTGGTATGGAGAGGAGGTGGGCTTCTGATGAGCGGAGATCTTGGGAAGGGGTGTAATAGTGGAGCAGGTTGGAGAGGTAGGAGGGGGCCTGATTGTGGAGGGCTTTGTGGGTGAGGAGGAGAATTTTAAACTGAATGCGTTTTTGGAGGACAGGGGTGATGTGATCTCGGGAGCGGGTGTGAGTGAGAAGGCGGGCGGCGGAGTTCTGGATATATTGTAGTTTTTTGAGTTGTTTTGCAGGGAGGCCGTAGAGGATACTGCTACAATAGTCCAGTCTGGAAGTGATGAAGGCGTGGATCAAGGTTTTGGCGGTGGAGAAGGGAAGAGATGAGCGGAGACTGGCGATGTTTTTGAGGTGGAAGAAGGCGGATTGTGTGATGCGCTTGATGTGATTTTCCAGAGTGAGATGGGAGTCTAGGATGATAGACTAGTCTAGGACATATTGGAAATAGGGCAGTGGTGTAAAAGTGTCAGTCAGTCATGAGTTGTAATAAGTTATAATCCATTGACAGCAGGAACAGGATTTCTTTAATGTCCATTAAGTTCAGGTGGATAAATAGGTTTATATTAAAGAGTTAGACTCCAGTGAGAGAGATCCTGTGTAACTGTGAAATATATAAATCCATTTCTTCAGTCCATCTTTGAGATAAATGTGTCAACAAACAGGAGTTTCTTGTAACATTTGTTCAGGACATGAGACTGTCATTAAAGGTCAGCAGCAGTGTTGAAAAAAAGATCTTCAATTTAATTTTCTTTCAGATTTCCATCAGAAAACGATGTAATATGTCATTAATCTTTGTTGACTGTGTCCTGCAGATGTTCAGCTCCTAATGGTGAAGAAAGAGGAGCTTCCCCCTGAGCAGCAGGAGAGGAGCCCCTATCCAGACCAGGAGGAGAATGAGTCCCCACTCATTAAAGAGGAAGAGGAGGAAGTGTGGATGGGTCAGGGGAGAGAGCAGCTTGAAGGACTGGAGGAGGCTGATACCAAGTCCCTGTTTTCTTCAATTCATATGAAGAGTGAAAATGATGAAGAGAAACCTGAGTCCTCACTGCTTCATCAGAGACTAACTGACCGTATGGAAACAGCAGCTGGTGGAGAGGACTGTGGAAGACCTGAACCAGCAAGGAGCTCAGATCCAGAAAGAAATTCACCACCAGAGATCGAGGTTACGAGTGAAGCCTCCTCAGATACTGGACAAGGGCTTGAAGATGGAGAAGATGACGTGAAGGAAACAAGAATCTGTCTCAACAGATTTCAACCCACTGCAAACGAAAGAGTAGAGGCTGTAATGTCACATAATTGTCATGTTGTTTCTCCCACAGAGAAGAGACCTTTTAACTGCTCTGAATGTGGTAAAGGATTTAATCGTAAAGGAAAACTGTCAAGACATATGGTTGTTCACTCAAAAAAGAAACCCTTCATATGCTCTGATTGTGGGAAAAGATTTGACCAAAAAGGAAAACTGAGTGTACATATGTTTGTTCACCGAAGAAAAACTTTTGTGATGCTTTTTATGAGATAAAAGATTTACCCAATAAGGTAGTCTAACCATTCACATTTGTTTATGTTGAAGGAAACCTTTTTTCCGCTCGAAGTGTGGAATGAGATTTAACCTAAAATCAGATTTGACCAGAAATGAGTCCATTCACACCATGAAAACCATCACAGATGGTTTGAATACGGTAAAAGATTTTACCAGAAAGGAGTTTGACTTTACATATGTTTGTTCACTGAAGAATAGCCATAACCATGCACTGAATGTGGAAAAGTATCTATCTACAAAGTATATCTGACAAAACATTATTGTTCATGAATGAAGGACACTACTCAGCTGCTCTGACCATGGTGAGATTTCCCCTTAGGCTCACTCTTGAGCTTCACACAGTGACCAACAGTTTGGGGGAAAACCTCCTCAGCTGATCTGAATCAATCAGAGTCTCTTTGAGTTAAATTATTATTTATGTCATTAAAAGTTTGTGATAAATATAAAATATTAAAACAAACTTGTGTAAACATGATACTTATGAATGTCTTCATTTATAATCTTGTTTAGTGAAGCTTTGCAGAGGTGGTTTTAGGGTAAGGCTTTTCAAAAAGATTACATTGCAAAAATAAATATTGAGAGACACTGAGACAGGAAAGAAACATAAAGGCAGCTGCAAAAGTTTCAAGGGGTTGGTTTTTATTGGACAAGGGGATGTTCATTTAAGTTTAGCCTGTAATTTAAGATCATTTTAGCAGGAAATTGACAGAGATGGAGGTAAAGAACTATAATAACTTGCATAAGAAGAAGTATCACCTGTAGATAGAGACTTTTTAATTTCACAAACTGGCCGGTAGCTTTGTTTTAATGGGACACTTCAGATGGCTATCTTTGCAGCTCTCTCCACTTTCTGTCAGTGCACTAAAAACATCAGATTCTAACTGAATAACCAAACAACTCCATCACTGAAACGGCCAGGAGAGCATCCTCTATGGTCACTGTCTCTGAACATGGGCTGGAGGGTCAAATATCTGTCAGTCTGACATTCCAAAAAACATTTTGATGTACAGTTGTGCCCAAAAGTTTACACCCCCCAGTAGAATTTCAGATTTTTTGGCCTTTTCTCAGAAAATATGAACGATAACACAAAATCCTTTCTATAACTCACAGTTAGAGGTTGGGTTAAGACGTTTTTTAACAAATGGTTTACTCTTTTTAAATCATGATGACAACAGAAACTTCAAAAATGACCCTGTCAAGAAGTTTACACAACTCTGGTGGTTTTGTCCTGATAAATGCACAAAAGTGAACACAAATGTGTTTAAATGTCTACTAAAGGTAACCATCCTCACCTGTGATCTATTTGCTTGTAATGAGTGTGTGTGTATAAAAAAAATGAACAGGGTCATTTTTGAAGTTTCTGTTGTCATTATGATTTAAAAAGAGTAAACAGTTGTTTGTTAATAAATGTTTTCACCCAACCTCTAACCATGAGTGACAGAAAAGTTTTTGTTAGCATTCATATTTCCTGAGAAAAGGCCAAAATACACTTTGTGAGTACTGACGGGGTTAAGTGTCAAATCATTAGTTAGAAGCCACATTTTGCGTCTTCTTTATTTTCATTTTAACTTGCAAAATCCCCTCACCTCGTGCAGATCACTCCGTCTCTTGCCATAGCTGTTAGTGTCATCATCCTCACCATTAAAGCTAAAGAGCAGGCTTCACCATACAAACTGAATGTGCAACTGGTTTCAGGGCAGGCAAGCTCTTCACTGTGTACGCTTCTGTTGTAGACGAGCAGCTTAAAGCATGACACACGTTCTGAATGGTAGTGATGTTAGAGACCACTGATTTCCTTACCGACCCGAAACCGATACTAGTTGTACCAATTAGACTGGATAACTAATAATGGATATATAGATAAAATGTTACTTTTTCATTTTTTCCTGAATTTTTCTAAGCTTATCATGTTTTTTTTTTTATTTCAATTGCTCTTAATGATCTATCAAAAAACTTCTCTATGTAATTTACTTCAAATTATCAATTCATCAGAAACCCCACCTGAATAAATATAGGAGCTGAAATAGCTCCATACATGACTGTTTACACTCTGTAATTGTGTTTTCAGACTGAGTGACTGACTTAGTAGTGTGCTGCTGTGATTACACATTATAAACTTAAAAAGGTTGAGGAAAAAGTAGTTCCCAACCATGTACGATTCAAATGAAAGCTCAAAAGTTTTCTTTCTTTCCAGTTTGTTCCTGTTCAATTTTTAACATAATTTCAAATAAAAAACAGTATCGAAAGTATCAATATTTTGATTTGAGAATAGATACTAGAGCATACTCATAATCAGAAATACTTTATTTATCCTGTTGGGGAAATTTAGTGTTGCCAGATGCTCATCACAGTACAAGAGTAGAAAGGAATTATTAGGGATAATAAGGACAATAAGGAATGGAGCAAAAAGTTAAGTGTTTACTAAAAAAAATGAACAATAAGACAAGATACAATAAATAAGGAATAGAAAAAGTAGAATAAAATACTAAATAAGTATAAATAAGTATTTAGTATTTAATATAGAAATTTCATCTGGAATCAAAAATCCCTGATCGAAAGTTGGTGCAGGTAAACTAATATCATCCAGTAGGTGGCGGTAGTGCAACGATCACAGATATTGACTACATTAAAACACCACAGAAGAAGATATTGTTTACATTTTTAAGAGTCTTGGAGACGCTTCTTGTCGGGAAATTCAGTAAATCCTCTCAGTAAAAGACACCGTCTTTTAGTTTCTGTCTTTCTTGGATGTGAAGAGATGTCTGGATGTGAAGAGGAGCTGCAGAGACAAAGAAAACTACTGGATGTGATTTTAATCCCTGAGATAAAGCTGCACAGAACAGGTTAGTTTATCTACATGTGTCTGATAATGTTTTGGGAATCGAGCCAGGAGTTAATGTTCATAGACGTAAACTATGACCTGATACTGTTTAATTCATGAAAAAACACTTTCATCTGTAAATGAGGAGTCAAATGTCGGTACAGTGGTTCAGTCTTTCACTGCTCGAAGCTGTTTCAGGCTTTTTTCAAATGGCTTCAATGCTAACAGGCTAACTGTGGTGCTACACATAAAAACGACATAAAAATCCGGTCTGGCCTTTATTTTGGTCCTCACACGACTTTACAGTAATTACTAAGCTGTTGCTAAGTGTGCAGAGCTAAAGTGACTATAAAAGACACAAAGATGTCACAGTTGGAGTGGTAGTGAGTTGTTGTTGTGCTTTAATTAATGCAACTGTTCATGTCCTTCAATGTGTTTGATTTAAAACAAAGAAGATGGAAACTTTGAAATAATTACACAAAAATTTCAAATGCAATATAGGTAATAGGAACTGCAATTAGAATATTTTTGCAAATCTTCAGCCCTAGTTGTTACACATACTGTTCTGGAAAGTGTGAAGAATACTCCGATATTTTCAGTAGTATGTGTACAATTCCAGAATTATCCCCAGGACCAGCTTTCTTAATTTTTTCCCTTCAGATTTGATGGAAAGTGGTCAAATATGTCATTAATCTTTGTGACTGTGTCCTGCAGATGTTGAGCTCCTCATGGTGAAGAAAGAGGAGCTTCCCCCTGAGCAGCAGGAGAGGAGCCCCTATCCAGACCAGGAGGAGAATGAGTCCCCACTCATTAAAGAGGAAGAGGAGGAAGTGTGGATGGGTCAGGGGAGAGAGCAGCTTCAAGGACTGGAGGAGGCTGATACCAAGTTCCTGTTTCCTTCAGTCCACATGAAGAGTGAAAATGATGAAGAGAAACCTGAGTCCTCACTGCTTCATCACAGACTAACTGACCATATGGAAACAGCAGCTGGTGGAGAGGACTGTGGAAGAGCAGAACCAGCAAGGAGCTCAGATCCTGAAAGATATTCTCCACCAGAGATTGAGGTTAAGATCGAAGCCTCCTCAGATTCTGGTTCAGGGTCTGAAGATGGAGCAGATGACTGGAAGGAGACCAGAGACTGTCCTAAAAGATTTAATTTTGTTGCAAACAGAAAAGCAAGGACTGTAAGGACACAATATCATAATCCTGAGCCTCATGAAACCAATTATGTGGTTTCACCCACAGGCAAGAGCTTTTTCAACTGCTCTGATTGTGGTAAAGGATTTAGTTTCAAAGAAGATTTGAGCAAACATATCTTAGTTCACATCAAAGAAAAACCTCACAGCTGCTCCGAATGCGGTATAAGATTTCATAACAAAGCACATCTGAGTATACATATGTTTGTGCACACCAAAGAGAAACCTTTCAGCTGCTCTGTATGTGCTAAAAGATTTACTCAAAGCGGAAATCTGACTGCACATATGTTTCTCCACACTAAAGAGAAACCTTTCAGCTGCCCCGATTGTGGTAAAGGATTTAACCGTAAAGAACATCTTATTGCCCATTCGTTTCTTCACTCAAAAGCGAAACCTTACAGCTGCTCTGAGTGTGGTAGAAGATTTAATTATAAAGGAAATCTGAACAGACATATGTTAGTTCACACCAATGAAAAACCTTACAGCTGTACCGAATGTGGTAAAAGATTTAGCCAAAACGCACATTTGATTACACATTTGTCTATTCACACAAAAGAAAAACATTTCAGTTGCTCCGAATGTGGTAAAAAATTTTGTCTGGAAGAAAAACTGACAAGACATATGGTTATGCATTCAAAAGAAAAACCTCACAGCTGCTCTAAGTGTAGTAAAAGATTTAACTACAAAGGAAATCTGACCACACATATGTTTGTTCACACTGAAGAAAAACTTTTCATCTGCCCTGAATGTGGGAAAGGATTTAACCACAAAGGGAATATGAAAAAACACGCTTGTTCACACCAAAGAAAAACATCCCAGCTGGTTTAGTTGTGAGAAAGAATTCAACCACCAATCAAGGCTGACAACACATGACTGTTCAAAGAAGAAAGACATTGCTTAATTCCTCCAAGCGTGGTGTTAAGATTTCCCCTTTACTCCTTAAAGCCCAGCTTAGCGCAGGTGCTGCAATATGCATATTAAGTTTTTATTCAGGGTAGATTTGAAACCAGATAAGATGGATGGATCATCATCATTTTTTGCATAAAAAAATCTGGAATGTTTTCATATTGTATTTTCATTATATCACAGGGCTGACAAATGTGTTAACAGAAATACAGAATAAAAAGTAAACAACAAAGACATGAAGCTGTTCACATTGCTTCCTACATTCTGTACACATCACATATTTTTATTATTTACACATTTGAGGGATACAGCCACTTCATGACATCTCTGTGTTTAAAAAGAAAAAAGCAAAATTTTCATTTTAAAATGGGTTATTGCACTTATTAATTGGGGTCATCGAACGTTAATGAAAGTTTGTGTAAATTATAAAATATCTAGATTAATTTGTGTCAGTTGACGTGATACAAATGAATAGGTCTTCATTTATAAGGTAGTTTAGTGAACCCATACAAAGATGTTTTTAGGGGTTAGGTTTCTAGAGTCCTCTCTAACATTCGAAAAGATTCCTTCATTTTACAAAAACAACTGCTGAGACAGAGACTGAGAAACGAGGGCAACATTGAGAAAGCTGCAAAGGTTCCAGGGGTTTGGTTTTCATATGAAAAAGTTATTTTCATCAGAGCTTAGCCTTTGATAGAAATAACTAACAGGAGAGTTACAGAGACTGAGAGAAAGAACTATAGAAAAGTGGCACAAGACGAAATATCACCTGTAAACTAAGACTTCTTTTTTCTATAATGAGGCCAGCAACTTTGATTTTCTGATGCATAATTTTCCCCAAATTTTAAACAAAATTCTTGTCATTTGGAGCATTTATCTGCAGAAAATTAGAAATAGTCAAAATAATAATAATAAGAAGAATGAAAAATAACATTTTCAGATCTCAAATAATGCAAAGAACACAAGTTAATGTGTATTTATGAACAATAAAATACTTAAGAAGTAAAAAAAAAATTCAACTCAAAAGTGACAAAAGGACATTTTTTCCACGTTAAAGCGTGTACATTTTGTTACTACCACTTTATTAGTTTCATAGGGGAAATTCCACACACAATGTTTTTATTTATTTAATTTATTTTAAAATCAAGGATATGAAAAACTCAGAGCCATAAGATATAAGACTTTCGAAATAAATAAATAAATACAAATTAAACTTTTGCTTTTTTGTAACTTGGTTCCACCCAAAAACTCTGTAAAACACAAACATCTTGAGGCTGGTAAACCAATCACCCAGTAGGTGGCGGTAATGCAACAATTGAGGGTGCGAACTACCTTGAAACACCGCAGAAGAAGTCGAGGAAGTTTTCTTATACAGCCCATGAGTTTATCTCTAGAGGAGCCTCGGAAACGCCTCCTGTCAGGAAAATAATAAAATAAGCTCAGAGAGAAACATCTGCGTTTGGTTTTCTTTTTCTCGACAATTTTTTTTCGAGCAGCGGCTGCTCATTGCTGTTATCAGAGACCTGGGAGAACAAAGAACAACACGTGGAAACAAAGAGGAGCTCAGTGACGAAGAAAACTACTGGATGTGATTTTAATCCCTGAGATAAAGCTGCACAGAGCAGGTAAGTTACTAAACATGTGTCTGAAAATGTATCTGGGGATCGATCCAGTCGTTCAGATTCATGAACGTAAACTCTGACTAAAGGCTTTTTCAAACGGCCTCGACAGATGAAAGCTTTGCTTCTTGCGCTTGTCTCCTCTCTGACACCAACAAATCCATCAGCACAGCAACAAATCACGAGCAAAACCAACACAGGCTGAATATCCTCCATGCTAACAGGCTAACTGTGGTGCTACACACCAAGATGGCGGCTTTGGTGCTGTGTCGTTCGTGAGCGATTCGTTGAAAACGAACGAATCATTCAAGTGGACGAACTGAGCTGAATTACTGAGTAAAAAGAGTTGTTCGGTTCTCACCTCCAGTTGTGCCCTCCTTTCTCCCATCTCTCAAGACCAGTGTTTTTTAATCATGGGGTGGCCTAGAATCCAAATGGGGTCCTCTGAAATTTCCGTAATTGATAAATAAATATTACAGACAATTTCCCTTTCTTGTTCCTTTCTTTTCTAATTAAAATACACACACATCTTTGATTTCTCTTTTAAATAACTACATAAATTTAACCCTTTGAAATATAGGATGATACCAGTTTAATGATTTAAGCATATTCTTCAGTTGGATTTCCAAAATCTTCAGCTAAAAGGGAAAATCAAAATCAGGTTGAAGTTAACAAACATTTTATTTCATAACAAACACTATGTAGTTAGATAGAAAGGGCTCCACCTGATTGGCCAAATACAAAATCATACATAGGGTGAATGCATGGTGCACAGAGTGTAGTTTATTGCTACTTGAGCAGTCATTTTCAATATTTATATGCCACACGTTGATAGTAAATACACAGTATATTGTGCAGCCCTAATATCAACGTCTCAAAACATTACCAATTAATACTTGATGGTTGCAATAAAATCATTTCACACATCTCATGAGCAATAACCTCCAGTTTACTCGAGATATCCTCCACCCATATTTCAGACCAACATCAGAGCAGCATTATCAAAGCCGTGGGTGTATCTACATCTACATCTACATGGGTGTATGTGTTTTGGCAAGGAACTCCTATATGTTGTGGTTATCGGTTTTTTGGTCACAGGCCTTGGGAATTTTAGAATCAAAGTAAAAACTTAAAGATTACAACCAGTGTTGTTTTTTTCAGCCCTGTCGTACTTTGAAATAAATTCATTCAAATCTCTGGTTAACAGATGTGAGTAAAACAATGAACTCCACCTTCAGTGTTTCTTTGAGATCAATGTCTCAACAAGCAGGAGGCTCCTTTTGTCCAGTTTATATGATTATCATTACAGTTCAGCAGCAGCGCTGAATATAAAGATCCTGAGTTTGATTTTCTTTCAGATTTGCTTTTCCATACAGAAGATGATTAAATATCTCATTAATCTTTGTTCACTGTCTTGCAGATGTTGAGCTCCCAATGGTGAAGAAAGAGGAGCTTCCCCCTGAGCAGCAGGAGAGGAGCCCCTATCCAGACCAGGAGGAGAATGAGTCCCCACTCATTAAAGAGGAAGAGGAGGAAGTGTGGATGGGTCAGGGGAGAGAGCAGCTTCAAGGACTGGAGGAGGCTGATACCAAGTTCCTGTTTCCTTCAGTCCATATGAAGAGTGAAAATGAGGAAGAGAAACCTGAGTCCTCACTGCTTCATCACAGACTAACTGAGCATATGGAAACAGCAGCTGGTGGAGAGGACTGTGGAAGACCAGAACCAGCAATGAGCTCAGATCCTGAAAGATATTCTCCACCAGAGATTAAGGTTAAGATCGAAGCCTCCTCAGATTCTGAACCAGGGCTGGAAGATGAGGCAGAAGACTGGTGGGTGCCCCAGGATTGTTTTACAAGACTTCAACCTGCCAAAAACAAAAGAGAAAGGACTTCAAAGTCACATAAACGTCTTGAGCCTGGGAAAACCAAAGAAAGAAGACCTTTCAGCTGCTCAGTGTGTGAGAAAAGATTTAAACGTAAAGTAGATTTGGGCAGACACATGTTTATTCACACAAATGAAAAGCCTTTCAGCTGCCCTATTTGTGGTGAAAAATTCAACCAAAAAGGAAATTCTAATGCTCATTTAAGTGTTCATTTCAAAGAAAAACCTTTCAGCTGCTCGGAATGTGGTAAAAAATTTAATCGGAAAGCAAGTTTGACTGCACATATGGTAGTTCACACTGATGAACCACCTTTCAGCTGTTCTGAGTGTGGGAAAAGATTTAATTTTAAAAGAAGTCTGAATGCACATATGAATATTCACGCAAAAGAAAAACCTTTCAGCTGCTCTGAGTGTGGAAGAGAATTTAACCAAAGAGGGAACTTGACTGTACATATGTTAGTTCACACAAAAGAAAAACCCCACAGCTGTTCCGAGTGTGGCAAAAGATTTAGCCAAAAAGGAAATCTGATTGCACATGCATTAGTTCATTCAAATGAAAAACCTCACAGCTGTTCTGAATGTAGTAAAAGCTTTAATCAAAAAGGACAGCTAGTCAGACATATGTTTATTCACACAAAAGAAAAACCTTACATATGCTCTGAATGTGGGAAAGGATTTAACCGTGTAGATCATTTAACTGCACATATGTTTGTTCACTCTAAAGAAAAACCTTTTAATTGCTCCCAATGTGGAAGAGGATTTCTCCACAAATCAAAGCTGAAAAAACATGACTGTTCATGCACAAAGGATGCTACTCAGGTGCTTTGAGTGTGTGGTTTGCAGCATTTCATTCCCACCGACCACCTAACTTTAACCTCTAAAGTCACTGATTTCCCCTCTGGGCATATGCAGTTTGAGTATGGACACTAAGGGCTCATTTATACTCCCTGTACGTACATGAATCTTTACGTCAGTTTCAAATGATGTTACTGTCACTGCCCCGTACTTCCATATGTCCTCTAAGTTGGCATTGCTGTTAACCAAAACATCCACCAAGGGGAGCAGCCCAGAGTGAAAAGTTAAAGTATAACAATGAACTCATAAACAGACATGGCGACTGTGGAGGAATGTAGCTCTTAATATAAAAGATTGGTGGTGGTACTGCTCTGTTTGGTCTGTATCTGTAAGCTTTGGGGAAAAAATACGGAATGTTGAGCATAAATGAGCACTAACATTGTCACTTGTGGTCATGCACTGAGAGAGAGACTATATCAACCATGTCATCTGGCGTACTGCTCTTTTTATTTTGCTCACATGCAGTTTGACTCTACTTCAGAACATTAAATGAAGCAAATTGCAAAAGCAAATTTACCTAAAAGAAGAAAATTTGTTGAGCTATGAGCAGGATGAAATACTTAAGATTAAAAATAGCCCTTACAACCCAGGCTTCTCTGGACCAACTGATTTTATCGATCTTTACAGATCATTTGTAATTTCTTTCTGGACCTGATCCCCTCATATCAAATTATGTAATGTGTATAATGTGGTTGTTTCATTTCCACTCTGTCAGATAGCAGATGTCTGTTGTTTTTTCTTTGTTTCTCTGGGTTTAGTGAACGCTGACGTCATGATGAGAAGGTGGCTACAGCTGTGAGGCCACCTCCTATTTAACATGTCCTAAAGCTTTTTAAAAAACTCTTTGCCTGATGAAGGTCTTAGCACTGAAATGTTGTTAATAAACAATGATTCTGTTATTCTCCCTTGTTTGGTGAGTTCTCTGTTTATTCTGAAACACTAGCAGCTGATGGAAAGAATCAAAGAAAGAGAGTAGAAGTACTTGAGTTAAGCCTCTGTGGGTACAGGTGGTGTGCTCTCTGTCACTCAGAATCCTTGTGATCCTGCAAGAAGATTCTGAAGAAACAGAACTCTTAAGGAATCCTCTTTTTGTCAGTCCAGGGGTCACAGGTGACATTGTTGATATACGTACTTGCAGTGTGCATACGCAAAGGTAATATTCAGCACCTCAAGCTCCATATCTGGTGGTCATTCAGGTTTAATAGGACTGTAGTTGCGTTCATGACTTGGTTTTTGCCCTTGAGCTGACTTTGGAGCATCACACAGTAACAATTGAGGGAAACCTCCTCAGGTGTTCTGATACACCGCCTGTCCAAAAAAAAAACCAGGTGAATTGGATGTTATCGTTTTGTTTATTGAGGAATAAACTGTGTGTATTGTGCTCAGAACAGCTGTGTGTGTGTATTGAGGATAACCCTTTGGTGCATAGTGGTCACTACAGTGGACACCTATTTAAAAGTTATTTACTCCTAAATTCAACGGTTCATGTGGTGGAAATTCATATTAGCCTGTGTCAGGATATTTACATTCTTCTTAGGGCCTGAAAAAAAGTTTTAAATTTTTTTTTCCAAATATGTATATATATTTTTTCAAAAGTTATAGACAAATATTTGAGGGTAAAACAACATAATAACTTAAAATTATTCAGTGTTAAAATGGATGAAAGAGAGTTAAAATGTTTTGCAAAGTATTAGAAAAAAAATTATACATGAAATTACAAAAAAATAAGTCATATTTACATTAAGTTCACACTGTTTTCAGTTGGATGCTCAGTTACAAATATTTGAGAAAAAAAAATGGAAAACTTTTTTCCACTCTTTAAGACAAATAAAAACACTCAAGGGATAAATAAAAAACCCACCTCTCACCTTGAGACAGCTGGGATAAGATCCAGCCACCCATGGCCCTGAACAGGATAAGCAGTAGAAAAAGAAAGAAAGAAATGTGAATGAATGAATGCCTATTGTGCCAGTCTCCAGTCCAGTTGGTGGCGCTAATAAAGTGATAAGATGGGTTGTCTACCGCTGAGAAACCCTAAAGAAGAAGAGGGAGCAGAAGCAGAGGAAAACCTGCACAGTCCAAAACCAAACAAAATCTGTTTTTAGCTTCGAAGTCGTTCATCAGCAGGAAGTATAAGACCAGCCCAGAGAAATGCAAACACGGTTTGGATTTCTCTTCCTTCTTTGACTCTTGGATGTGAGGAAATGTCAGGATTTCAGGATCTGAAAGATTCATTCGATCAGGTCCCTGCTGTTATCAGAGACCTGGAAGAACAAAGACCAGAATCTGGATATGAAGAGGAGCTTCAAAGACAGAGAAAACTACTGGATGTGATTTTAATCCCTGAGATAAAGCTGCACAGAACAGGTCGGTTTATCAACATGTCTGATAATGTTTCTGGAAATCGAGCCAGTGGTTAATGTTCATAGACATAAACTATGACCTAATACGATTTAACTCATGAAAAAACCCACTTTACATTCATATTAACGTGGAGTCTAATGTGGATTTGCAGTGTGAAAAAGGTTTGTACGAGTTTGGATTCTTGCTTCAGTTTTATGTTTGTGTGCATTTGCTGTGTATTATATGTAAACTGTTTGTCTGAAAGTTCTCTGTCAAAGGGCTCATTCTCATTCTTCAGCAGAAATTCACACTCTATCTCTGTCCTCTTCATGTTTTAGACGGTACAGTGGTTCAGTGTTTCACTGCTCGAAGCTGTTTCAGGCTTTTTCAAACGGCTTCGATGCTAACAGGCTAACAGGCTAACTGTGGTGCTAACATCAACATGGCGACTTTTCCTTTTCTGCTTTGGTGTCATTTTTACTGAATGGACTTTGTTGTTGTTGTTGTCACTGTCCTCTGCTGGTGTGGTGGGATTTTGTGTGGATATAGATTAATAATACGTTCCTGAGATACCGTGGGCTGCAGTGTCAGGTACAAGCACAATACAATACAAGTTGACCCCCCTATTATTTTTTTATTTTATTTTTTTTGGAGCAGACATGTTGCAGGTTTCCTTTTTAAAATGAGCAAAAAATTGCACAAAAACAATGAAATATCTTCTCTTGTGGTGTAGTCAATGAATTTATTTTGAATAGGATTTGCAACTCATTGTATGCTGTTTTTATTTACATTTTAAATGTACATTTTTATATTTACTGCGATGTACATTTTTATTTTCATTTTACATTCACTATGCTAACTTTTTTCTACCCCTCTGAGCTACCACCTTATTGTGCTGGAGGGGTTTGTGTGTCTCAATGATCCTAGCAGCTATGTTGTCAGGGGCTTTATGCGCCTGGTAGGGTCTCCCATGGCAAACAGGTCCTAGTGGACCAGACAAAGGGTGGCTCACAAGACCCCTTATGATGATTAAGAAAAATGGTTTTACGTTTCCCTCACCTGGACGCGGGTCCCTGTTCCTCAACCGGAAAAGGGCGGAGTGCCCTCTCCTGGTCCGGGATGAGATCCTGCCACAAGTGGAGGAGTAAGTATCTCGGAGTCTTGTTCACGAGTGAGGGAAGGATGGAGCAAGAGATCGACAGACTGATCAGTGCGGCATCAACTAGCAAAAACTTTTTTGTAATGGCTGCAATAGAAAATGACAATAAATTAACATTTAGAACTCATACCACAGACCATCAGAAATAGGTTAAGTGGTTATTGGATTCCATAATAACAAGTCCTATGGTCCTAGTGCAGCCCTTCAGTCTTGCAGGAATCCCCGACTTGGTTAGGTGGAGTTTATATTGAAGAGTTATACTCCAGCCTTCAGCAGCAGCGCTGAAAATCAAGATTCCCAGTTTTTTTTTTCTTTACGTTTGCTTTTCCATACAGAAGATGATTAAATATCACATTAATTTTTGTTCACTGTCTTGCAGATGTTCAGCTCCTCATGGTGAAGAAAGAGGAGCTTCCCCCTGAGCAGCAGGAGAGGAGCCCCTATCCAGACCAGGAGGAGAAGGAGTCCCCACTCATTAAAGAGGAAGAGGAGGAAGTGTGGATCAGTCAGAAGAGAGAGCAGCTTCAAGGACTGGAGGAGGCTGATACCAAGTTCCAGATTACTCTGGTTGATGTGAAGAGTGAAAATGATGATGAAGAGAAACCTGAGTCCTCACTGCTTCATCAGAGACTAACTGAGCACATGGAAACAGCAGCTGGTGGAGAGGACTGTGGAAGAGCAGAGCCAGCAAGGAGCTCAGATCCACAAATACATTTACAAGCAGAGATTGAAGTTCAGACCAAAGCCTCCTCAGATTCTAGATTGAAGACTGAAAATGAGGGGGATGACTGGGAGGAGACTAGAGACTGTCGTAAAAGACTGAACTCTGCCACAGATAAAAGGGCAGAGACTGTGACATCAAACAATTATCCTGAGCCTGATAAAACCAATCACATGGTTTCGCCAACTGAAATCAGACTTTTCAGCTGTTCTGAATGTGGAAAAGGTTTTAAACGTAAAGTAGATTTAGGCAGACACATGTTTGTACACACTAAAGAAAAACCTTTCAGCTGCTCTGATTGTGGTAAAAGATTTAACCAGAGAGGAAGTCTAAATGCACATTTGTTTGTTCACACCAAGGAAAAATTCTACAGTTGCTCTGAATGTGGGAAAAAGTTTACCTTTAGAGGAAAACTAACCAGACATATGTCTGTTCACTTAAAAGAAAAACCTTTCAGCTGCTCTGAATGTGGCAAAGGATTCAACCGCAAAGAAAGTTTGACTGCACATATGTTTGTCCACTCGAAAGAAAACCCTCACAGCTGCTCTGAGTGTGGGAAAAGATTTAACTACAAAGCAAATCTGAATGTACACATGTTGATTCACACCAAGGAAAAACCTCACAGCTGTTCTGAATGTGGTCAAAGTTTTAAACAAAAGGGACAACTGAAAAGACATATGTCTGTGCACTCAAAAGAAAAACTTTTTCGCTGCTCTTTTTGTT
>RPOG01004661.1:0-41466 GCA_008086565.1 Thalassoma bifasciatum
GAAATACTGATAAAAAAGGTTTTTTCACTTCATTGGTGACTGGAACAATTTCCATGTCAGGTGGAACAACCAATGTAATTTACACTTTACAATAAAATTGTAGTTTAATAAATAGAATAAGTGTTTATTTTCTTTACTTTGTGTGTTTTACTTTTACATACTCAGTGATGTCTGTGAACTCTCTATGAACGGTTATTACGTTTTGTTTTTTTTGTTTGAAATTTAGTGAACTAATGGAAGAAAATGTAAAAGTTTTTCCTCACCTTCCTTCTTTTTGATATTAATTTCCTCTTCTCCAGTTTTAATTAATAACGGTCGACTTGGCCAAACTTTTATCTATATTTCTCACTATGGTTAATAACCATAAACATACATACATATACACACATATATATACACACATATACAGATACATACCCACACATATATAACTTGCTACATGAAATAATGTCATTTTTATCCATTGAAAACAATTGAAAATAACATTGAAATTTTCAAAAAGCATAAATTTAATTTTGGACCCTCAGTCCGCTCAGTGATGGTTTAATAAAAAAGTTCTGTTTGTGGAATAGACAAAAACGTGAATGTGAATCTATGGAGACAAACTGTACATCAGTGACAGGGTATGCAGCATAAACTGTGTGTGTGTGTGTGTGTGTGTGTGTGTGTGTGTGTGTGTGAGCTCCTTCCTGGGCCAGTATCAGTGGTAAGCTGTGATTCAGGCTGTGAAAACACTGATTTGGCAGCCAGAGCGTCTTCTCTGTCTCCGACTGGCTCGTCCAACAAAAATCCATCTCTTATTAACTGACGCGTTATTACAAAAGAAAGAGAGTGTGTGTGTGCGAGTGTTTGCTGAGTGTGTGTGTGTGTGTGTGTCCTTTAATGGAGGTGTGTTTCTGCAGCTTCCTCCTGCTCGTTAACGTGTTTCAGCTTCAGATCGATTCTTCCCTCAGTTTGTGAAATGTCAGAAACGTCAGCGGGGAAAAGGTTCGTGTGGAGGGAAACGGGGGTTTGTGTGGGTTCATACCTGAAACCATACAGGTGTGTGTGTGTGTGTGTGTGTGTGTGTGTGTGTGTGTGTGTGTAAATGAAGAGGGTGTGACTCATTTAAACACTGGTCGCTCCCGTATTTTCAGCTTGTCATCGTATTAGATTTTCAATATCTGGGATGATTGAGCTGTGCAGCTGCAGACGACAGCGCCGGTCTCAGCTGAACCCAACTGATTCTGATTTAATAAAAAACCTGACATCAACATCTTAAAGTGTGAGAACCAGGAGGTGTAACCGCCACCGCCGCCGCCGCCGCGCAGAGCCGCCTTTTATCGGCTTGGTCCCAATAAAACATATCAACACAGCGTGATTAAAGGCTCTGTGTTTTTATTATGAGCTGGTACAGAATCTGACATGAACGTCACAGAGAGGAAACCCCAACGCCAGCCACACTTTCACCTGTGACCCAGATAATTCAACTTCATGTTTAGGTAAAAACCCAAAATCAGGAACCTGTGAAAGAAGCTGAAATGACAAAACTCTTTATTTAAGTTCAGATAAATTTAAATTTTACATCAAGGACGAAACTTCGCGAAAATACAAGTTAATATGGCTCAGAGAATTACTTTGGAAACACAAACTTCCTTCCTCCCTTCCTCCCTTTCTTCCTTCTCTCCTCCCTTCCTTCCCTCCTTTGTTCTTTCCTTCCTACCTCCCTTCCCTCCTTTGTTCTTTCCTTCCTTCCTTCTTTCCTTCCCTCCTTTGTTCTTTCCTTCCTGCCTTCCCTCATTCTCTCCTCCCTTCCTTCCTTCTTTCCTTCCCTCCTTTGTTCTTTCCTTCCACCCTTCTTTCCTTCCCTCATTTGTTCTTTCCTTCCTTCCTTATTTCCTTCCTTCTTTCCTTCCTCCCTTCCTTCCTCCCTCCCTTCCTTCCTTCCTCCTTTCCTCCCTTCCTCCCTCCCTCCCTTCCTTCCTTCCTTCCTTCTTTCCTTCCTCCCTTCATCCCTTCCTCCCTTCCTTCCTTCCTTCTTTCCTTCCTCCCTTCATCCCTTCCTTCCTTCTTTCCTTCCTTCCTTCCTTCCTTCCTACCTCCCTTCCCTCCTTCCTCCTTTCCTTCCTCCCTTCCCTCCTTCTCTCCTCCCTTCCTTCCTTCTTTCCTTTCCTCCTTTGTTCTTTCCTTCCTCCCGCCCTTCCTTCCTTCCTTCTTTCCTTCCCTCCTTCCTTCCTTCCTTCCTTCCTTCCTTCCTTCCTCCCTCCCTTCCTTTCTTCCTTCCCAACAAGGTTCAGTTTCTCACACTGTAAAATCTGAATCTAATAAAGTGTTTGTGTCTGATTTTTAGTAAAATTGTCTTTTTATTCTCAGATTTTTTTTTTCCAAGTTGTTTTGAAGCAAAAAAGTCGTCAAAATTGGATTGAAAAAGCAGATTTCTTTGATGCTTTTTTTTTTTTTTTTTTTGCGATTTTGGGTGAAATGTTGTAAACGAGGCAGAGAGAGCAAAACATGCACAACTTTTGGTGCAGTTAACGTCAATAAAAATCGTCTTTTGTGTTAAATAAAAGTCCGTCGGTGCGGTAATTTACGCAGCAGGGAAAAAAATAAAGATCAAAAAGAAAATGATAGATCAACCAAAAAACTCTGGTAAAATATTAAATTATTCTTTTTTTGTTCCTTTACAGCTTTTCTTTACCTTTACTTAACATTTGTACTCACATTATATCGCCACCTACAGGCCTGGAGTGTGTACTACAGCGTTTTCAGTCCCTCAGTGTTTCTGTATAAAAGAGGAAACTTTCATAATTCTTGGTGCTTTTATCCGTTATCATCCCGTCAGTTTTAGAACGGGGATAATCCTCCAGAATGTGTTTTCTCTTTTTTAAAACGTGTCAGATTTTAAAAATAAGCGTGTTTATGACGTGTTAATGCCATGTTTTGTTTTGGTTTGGCGTTGGCAGCTGAGCGAGCGAGCGGAGATTATGGTCGGGTTCTGTTTTCAGTCACCGCTTCAAGAAGCAACACGTGGTGAAACTTTGGGAGTTGAACTTCTTTAAGGTTCCAGTTCTGACTCTGTGTTTCCTCCTCACATGAATTAAAAGCAGCCGCCCTCAGAGCCGGAGAATACGCCGCCGCCGTCTCGTATCGACGTGAAGTTTTCCACCTCTCGCTCTTTTGTTCTTGCAGGTTTTTAGAGAAATAATCGCTGGTTGATTTCAGAGACGTCTTACAAACACAGAAAAGTAGTGCACCAGCTGCCCACTTAGACCTAGCTTCCTTTAGTTTTCTAAAGTAATTTTCGGTCACTCGCACGTAAAGTGTTGTAAAGACTCGGTTTAGTTCAGGGAAAGTAGCCCCTTGCGCGAAGAGAACACCGGTGTAATCTTAAGTTTACCTGTCACTCGAAAAGAAGGACTTTTTAGTAATTCTTCTTCGGCTCCATCGGGGCGTCGGCGACCCGTTAACCATCCTCTGACATCATCAAAGTATAAACAGAAACGCTTTCAGCAGCTTCACAGTCTTAGAGCATTTCCTCCTCAATCTGACAAAGCTGCAAGTCTTTGTTTTCAACAGGGTTTTACCTGCAAGACTAAAGTCACCCCATCCTTTTCTGTTGAGTTTTCATCCCAGGACAGCCTGTGATAGACAACAAGTCGAAGTACATTCTGTGACTGTGAACGACAATTTCATGATTTTTGTTAAACTTTTCCACAAAGAGAGCAAAGTTGACTAAAAAGAGGAAACCCACAAATCCAACAAGTCAAAATTCTAAGGTTAAAGTTGTAAATTTTATATCTAAGTCAGGATTTCATTAAAAGTCTCAAGTATACGATTTATGTCATAATTTCTACGGAAACAAAGCTGAAGAATGAAGTCAGAACCGGCGAAAAAAAGGCTGTTTTAGAAAATTTGTATTGTCTGTTTTATTATAGAATCTGCAAAAGATTCTGATTTTTGGTTTGAGGAAAATTGGTCAAATGTTTGAGATTTTATTTTGAACCCCATCACAAAAAGAAATCAGGATCTTTGGGACAAAAGACAGAATTTTAAAGTTAAAGTTTTCTGTGACTGTGAAGTACAATTTTTTTTACATTTTTGTTGAACCTTTCCACAAATAAAGCAAAGTTGACTAAAAAGAGGAAACTCACAAATTCAACAAGTCATAATTCTAAGGTGAAAGTGGTAAAATTTATATTGAAGTCAGGATTCAGGAAAAAAATCTGAAGTCTTCGATTCATGTCATAATTTCTAGGAAAACAAAGCTGGAGAATGAAGTCAGAACCCTGGGAAAAAGTTAGAAATTCTAGGAAAAAAATCTGTAAAATAGCCAAAAGATTGTGATTTTTGGTTTGTGCAAAATGAGCCAAATTTTTGAGATTCTACTCAAAAGAAAGAAAAGAAATCAGGATCTACAATCTACAATTTCATAACCTTTTTTTAATTTCACCACAAAGAGAGCAAAGTTGATTACAAAGAGGACACTGAGCACTGATGAAGCTGGTTTTGTTCGTACGGAGTTTTCGGACGTCGCGTGGACAGTGAGGTCACCTGAGACTAAAAACTCTCTAACTCCTACAAAGTTTTACCTAAAAAGCTCAAATTTAATATAAATGTAGATGAGAAGGTGTAGAAGTGATGTGGTGGATGTTTTATGTCTGACATGAAGCATCTTGAAGTTATTGATTTTTCAAAATCGGTTATAAAAAAACCAAAGAGAAAAAAAGTGTTTGAGCTGCATTTACCCTGATGTGGACTTTAGCCACATATAAAAACATGACATATTCTGAATCTAGAGACTTTAATGTTTTAAAAGAGGAGAAACTGATGAACTTTGACCTTGTGTTTCTACAGTTATAAGTCTGAAACACAGTAGTTTATAGGACAGAGCTGTGTGGGATGTAAGGGGTTAAATGAATCTTCAATAACTTGAGGTATTCACGGTTAGAGTCACAGCTCTGAATGAGTATTTATCCTGGCACAAAGACGCACTCCTGCTTTAAAGACTTCTTTTTTAATCGGAGACCGGCCCACAGAAAAGCCTGCCCTTGGCGGCGACGCGCCCTCAGAACATGATGAGATTTCGAGGAAACGTTTGTAATCGAGTAACATCGGGAGCGCTGACGTGTGTCGGCTGTTTTAAATGTGTTTTAAACGATGCCGCCGCAGGAATTTACTACTTAAATTCCAGGTTAAATGGAGTTTGGAGACGTGGAGTGAAGTCAGGGCCGAGGGCAGAGGAAATCTTCTCTGCGCTCTGACAGTCACAGATATTAACGCAGCTATAGCTTCAAACCCCAATGTTACGTACGGCGTCTGAGAGCAGCTGCAAGGACAAACAGTCCACCAGCTTAAAGAGGAAAACTGCACAAAAAAGAAACCAGGAGAAGCAGACGCTGCATGAAAAGAGAAAAATATGTTTCTCTGGACTGAAGTGCTGCAGATCAAGACGATCACTTATGTAATTGATTTCCAGGTTCAAGAGCTCGACTGCTTCATTGTTTGACGTATTTATCTCCTCAGAAATGTGCTGCAATAAAATATATTTGACTAGAGTGACCATATTCTGCTTCTCTGAAAAGAGGCGAAACATTTTCAGCCCCCCCTTTAGTTTTAGGGGTTTTCTGTGCTTCTAACTCAGTTAAACAAATATTCTGAATTCCCCAGAAAAGAACACTTTACCTGGATAAACTGAGAAATAGCCCAAAACACTCACAAAAAGTTGCTTTATAAATAATATATTTATTATTTTAAAGCAATTCTCCTAAACAATATAATCAGTCACATACAAATATGGCATGTTCTAGTCTTTAATAGTTATTGACTCAAGTTCTGTAGGAACACAAGTATTCAGATGTACTGACTGAAGGTCAGACACAAATCAAAAACATTCAATGTATTAATTAAAATACAGACAAAATACAGATTAAAAAACGGAACAAAAACTGAAATATTTCATGTTTTGACCAAAAATCAGACACAAACCAAAAATATTCCTTAATACCCTGATTAAAACACAGACAGAAAACACAAAAAAAGGAGTTTGAGTCAGAGAATTTATGGTTTTACCAAAAGTTTAGTGAGGTTTTTTAATTTATTTAACTGTAAATTATCAGAGTGATGAACTGAACGTTTGCAAATTTTGATCTGGACTGAAATGTTTCCATCGTTTTCAGGAGAAGAAGCTTTAAAAAATGTGTGTGTGTGTGTGTGTGTGTTAAAGTGTGTGTGTGTGTGTGTTAACGTGTGTGTGTGTTTGTGTGTGTGTGTGTGTGTGTGTGTGTGTGTTAGTGTCTCATCTTTCAGCCGTTTCCTGTTTGTTTCCTGGTGTTTACCTGAAACAGGAGACGTTTGCGTGTTCGCTTCGTTGTGTAAACGACTGTAACAGGATCCAGGTTTCTGACGGACCGCGGGCGCATCGTGGCGTGATTTCTCACCGTGTGTCGGCTCCGACCCAGTTTATTTATTTACCTGATGCTTTGTTTGTTTGTTTGGGGCAAAGTTTAAATTCTCTTCAAACGCCGCAGTGTTCGAGGCCTGATTTAATTAGAGAAACTCAGAGAAGAAAACGGGAGAAAACACAAACTCAGAGGGAAATTCTCACAGGAGGAAACTTTTTTTTCTGCTCAACACTTTGGTGTCTTTCTTGTCCTGATGTTTTCATGACTCTAAGTTTATCCAAATGTATTCATGCTTTTGTGACGAGGCCTGATTTTTTTTTCCATGACAAGATCTACAAAAAAAGTCTCTTACGACCAAAGTGAATTCTGAACAAGAATTTCAGAAACGTCTTATTTCAACTTTTTTAAAGACAAAAATGTCGTCTGATTTGGTTGAAATGAGTAAAAAAAAAAATCACCCAAATTTGCTCGTCAAGTTTTCTGAAATGCAAATAATGTCTTTGAACAAGAAACTACTTTTTTTGATCCATTAGCAGATTTTTTATTTTTATTTTTATTTTTTACTGTCATCTATTCAGACGTCGTTTTTGTCTTTAAATATCTTGAAATAAGACATTTTTCTGGACTGGTTAGTTGAATTTGGTTCATATTGAGAGTAAATTCTTGCTAAAATCAGACATAAACAGTTGATTAGATTTCAGTTTTTGCAGTGATAAATATGAACAGTCGCTCATTGAACTCGTTCAGGTAAAAACACTGAAGTTCAGATTAAACAAACTGAGCTGATGCGTTTAGGAAAAATAATAAAGCAGAAAACAACTAGAACAACTCCAGCTGAAAATTTATTTGATATTAGTTTGATTTTTCCAAATTATTTGGCGACCCCCAGAAATCATCCCGCGACCCTCGTTGGGGTCACGACCCGCAGGTTGAAAACCGCTGGTTTTTAAAAAAAAAAGTCGACTGAATCCAGCGACTTGGAGCAGAAACGTCACAGGAACAAGTTTCTGATTTAATCTGACGTCCAAGAGGAATCAGAGAGAGAGTTTGAAATGAAAGAAAGATGAAGAAGTTGTTTGGTTGTTTGGTCATTTTGGATGTTTGGGTTGTTTTGTTGTTTTGGTCGTTTTGGTCGTTTTGGTTGTTTTGGTTGTTTGGTCGTTTTGGTTGTTATGGTTGTTTGGTTGTTTTGGTTGTTATGGTTGTTTGGTTGTTATGGTTGTTTGGTTGTTTGGTTGTTTCGGTTGTTTGGGCGTTTGGTTGTTTCTGCTGTTTTCTGTTTCGGTCATTTTGGTTTCTTGGTTGTTTTGGTTGTTTTGTTGTTTTTGTCGTTTTTGTTGTTTGGTTCTTTTGGTTGTTTGTTCATTTTTGTTGTTTGTTGTTGTTGTTGTTGTTTTGGTTGTTGTGGTAGTTTTTGTAGTTTTGGCTGTTTTATTTTGGTTTTTTGGTTGTTGTTGTTGTTTTGGTTGTTGTGGTAGTTTTTGTAGTTTTGGCTGTTTTATTTTGTTGTTTGTTGTTGTTGTTGTTGTTGTTGTGGTAGTTTGACGGTGACGGTGTCTGCGATGATGAGAACAGGCTGACGTCAGGTGTTTGTGTCGAACATGTAAACGATGAGCGAGCTCCGTTATGTCACAGTCACATCTGGTTTTCATGAATATTCTTCTTCTTCTTCTTCTTCTCCGTCCTTCGAGGAATTTACAGAAACTCTCTGACTCTGCTTTTCTGTTTTTTTTTTAAACCTCTGAACGGCCTCAAACTTCCTCCAGAGTGAGAAAAGTTCAGCGTCTCTGTCTCAGCTTCAGACTTTTTTTGTTTCACAGTGATGAAATATTCACACACGTGCATTAAATTTTCACGGTAAACTGAAAACTTAATCCTGCTGTTTCTTCAGAGCGAGCGTCCGCGGCGTGTGCCACCTCCCCGGGGTCGCTTTGTTCTCTGCTTCACCGGCACACGGCGGCGCCGACCTTTGACCCCTGTTGTTGTTGTTGTTTGTGCGGAGCTTCATTCGGCTGAAGTGGTGAGAGCTCTCCAGGTAAACGGCTGATTGGCTGAGCTCTGCTCCATAAATAAACTCTACCTTCACCCCCCCCAGAAAAAAACAAATCACCATTTTCTGCCTCTGATTATCAAGTCATTTGTTTCAGGACCAACAGATATTAATCGAGCCACTTCCTCGAGGCTCGATGTGACGTTTCTGGACAAATCGTAAAGAGCTGTTCTGTGCAGTTTGGTTTTTAGAGGAGGTTCAGAAACTGTTGTGACGATCAGGTGAAAACGTGCCGTGTCCGTTTCAGACGCTTTGTAAAGATAAATCAGGAGGAGAAACAAACAGATGCACAGTTCTGCTCATAAGTTCACAAACCTCAGCAGAAGTTATGATTTCTTATCCATTTCTCAGAGAATATAGATAACAGTAACTTCCAGAATGAGCCTGATGAAAAGTTTCCCTCCCCCAGTTCTTAACAGCGTGTATTTCCCCCTTTAACATCAGTGACAGTTTGAAGTCTTTTGTGCTGGTTGTGGATGAGGGTCTTTATTTTCTCAGATGGTAAAACTGACCATTCTTCTTGGCAAAAAGCCTCCAGTTCCTGTAAATTCTTGCTTTGTCTTGCATGAACTGCAGGTTTGAGATCTCCCCAGAGTGGCTCAATGATATTGAGGTCAGGAGACTGAGATGGCCACTCCAGAACCTTCACTTTATTCTGCTGTAGCCAATGGCAGGTCCACTTGTCCTTGTGTTTTGGATCATTGTCATGTGTGAACGTCCAAGTACGTCTCATGTGCAGCTTCTGGGCTGATGAGTGTAAATTTTCCTCCAGTATTTTCTGATAACATGCTGCATTCATCCTTCATTCATCAGTTTGGACCAAGTTTCCTGAGCCTTTGTAGCTCACACATCCCCAAAACATCAGTGATCCACCTCCGTGTTTCACAGTAGGAATGGTGGACCTTTCATCATAGGCCTTGTTGACTCCTCTCCAAATGGAACAATGTTTATGGTTGTGGACAAAAAGTTCACTTTTGCTCTCATCACTCCAAATGACTTTGTTCCAGAAGTTTTGAGGCTTGTCTCTGTGCTGTTTGGCGTATTGTAAGCAGGAAACTTTGTGGCATTTGTGTAGAAATGTCTTTCTTCAGCCCATTTTTCCTCAAGTGCCTCCTTATTGTGCATCTTGAAACAGCCAGACCACATTCTTTCAGAGAGTCCTGTATTTCAGCTGAAGTTATTTGTGGGTTTTTCTTTGCATCCAGAACAATTTTCCTGTCAGTTGTAGCTGAAATGTTTGTTGGTCTACCTGACCGTGGTTTGGTTTCAACAGAATCCCTCATTTTCCACTTCTTCATTAGAGTTTGAACTCTGCTTATTGGCATCCTCAGTTCCTTGGATATCTTTTTATATCCCTTTCCTNCCTCCTCTTCCTCCTCTTCCTCCTCTTCCTCCTCCTCCTCCTCTTCCTCCTCCTCTTCCTCCTCCTCTTCAACTTGTTTTATTTCTACTTCTTGCTGTTTTGCCAATTTTTGCTGCTTTTTGACCTTTTTTTTTTCCTTTAACTCTTTTTTTCATTGCAATGGTTTGTTGTTTTTGCTGATTCTCACCTTTTGCTGTTTTATCCAATTTCACCCATTTTTGCCATTTTTTAAAAACATTTTCTCCCATTTGACTCATTTTCATTGCTACTTCTTGCTGTTTTTACTAAATTCCCCCAGTTTTTGCTGCTTTTAACCATTTTTCCCTCCTTTACTTGTTTTTCTTGCCAATTTGCACCAATTCTTGCTGCTTTTTTCCTCCTTAAAAACATTTTTTTTTGCTACTTCTTGTGGTTTTTGCCAATTTATACTAATTTTTGCTGTTCTTCAACCATTTTTTCTTCCTTTAACTTTTTTTATTTCTCCTCTTTGCTGTTTTTTCCTCTTCTCTCCACTTGTATAGTTTCTTTTGTAAAGGTAGTTTTTAAAAGTTTGTCTCTTTGGTTGAGTAACTCTGGTGTAGAACAGAAAACATCTGCTGTAAAAACTGAAGTTTTAACACATTTAAAGGAATATTTCACTATTTAACATCAGAATATTACAGCAGAAATATTCAGATTTAATTATAATTAATTGCTTTAATAAGGAGGAGCAGGTTAATATTATTGTTACAGTGAAATCTTTGTGTTTGCATGTTTGTGATTTTTCTCTCTGAATTTGTGAAAAAAGCAGCGTGTGTGAATAAACGCCTCAGAGGTTTTTTCCTGAGTGTAAACCCGTCACTTTAATCTTCCTCCTCCATCGTGTCCTTGTTTTCTCTGACATTCAGGATCTTTGCTCACATTTTATCCTCCTCATCGTCGTCGTTGTTTTCCCAGCTCGCGCCGTGTCGTCCTCTGGCGTCAGGATGGCGGTGGAGCTGTAAGTGACCACGCGGCGGTGGCGGTGGCGGTGGCGGTGGCGGTCGGGGTGAAGGGCGGGGGTGAAGGGCGGGGTGAAGGGCGGGGGGCCGAGGACACGGCTCTGTGGGACTCCGGCTGAATCTGTGATTCTGCTGCTTTCACCTTCTCTCTCTCTCTGTCCCTGAATCCTCCTCCTCCTCCTCTAATCATCATCCCTCTGTTTCCTCCTTCTCTCCTCCTTCAGTCCTGTGTTTCCCGGTCTCCTCCTCCTCCTCCTCTTCCTCCTAAAAACATCCTCCTCTTCTTCATCCTCCTCCTCCTAAAAACATCCTCCTCCTCCTCTTCATCCTCCTCTCCTTACTCCTCCTCCTCCTCCTTCTCTTCTTCCTCTTCCTCCTCTTCTTCCTCTTCATCCTCTTACTCCTCCTCTTCCTCCTTGCTCTTCCTCCTCCTCGTCTTCCTCCTCTTCCTCCTAAAAACATCCTCCTCCTCCTCCTCCTCCTCCTCCTCTTANTTCTCTTCCTCTTCCTCCTCCTCTTCCTCCTCCTCCTCCTCCTCCTCCTCCTCTTACTCCTCCTCCTCTTACTCCTCCTCCTCCTCCTCCTCTTCTTTCTCTTCCTCTTCCTCCTAAAAACATCCTCCTCTTCATCCTCTTACTCCTCCTCTTCCTCCTCTTCGTCCTCCTTTTCTCCTCCTTCAGTCGTTTGTTTCCCCCCCGTCTCTTCCTCTTCCTCCTAAAAACATCCTCCTCCTCCTCCTCCTCCTCCTCCTCCTCTTCTTCTTCTTTCTCTTCACAAAAACATTAAACCAAATGGAGTGGAGCTTAGCGTGTGTGTTTCACTTTCCCTGCGTGCCTCCAATTGCTTGTGCATGCATATTAATGTGTACATGTTTCTGTGTGTGTGTGTGTGTGTGTGTGTGTGTGTGTGTGTGTGTGATTAAAACCAGTCACCGCTCACTCGGCCCGTCCTCCGCTGCGTGCTTCCTGCAGTTTTGGGACAAAACGATACAAACTGCTCTCAGAATAAAAACCCGAAAACAGCGAGCGTCGTCTGAAGCTTCCTGCAGCGATTTTATCTTCCCATCATCCTCTCTGTTTATGTTTGCTTCTGCACTAAAGGTCAGAGGTCACCGCGTTTGCAGGAGGAGGATTCAAAGTCACGCTCAAGGACGCCTGCGTACGCACGCCGTCTTAATCAGGCGTTTAACCTTTGACCCGCTCGCTCTGAGTGACAGGCGCCTTCATTCAAACCTCAAAATGAATTTTCCCAAAATTTTTCAGCTTAATTTTCGGGGGATTGGCTGCGACAATTAGCAAATGAGTCAATTTGCATATTCATAATCACTTTATTTTTGATTAAAGCAGCCAGCAAACAGCGGGAGGAAAAGGAAAAACACTCATGGAGAAGCTTCCAGAAGAATAACGCCATCGGCGCTGCAGCCGCCGCCGCCGCCGCCGAGGCCTCAAACACCTGGAAGTTAAACATTTCCAGAGCCGGGAACGCCGGGAACGCCGGGTTCTTTCTGCCGCTCTCTGGAGAAAGAAGAAGAAGTTCTTTCGAGGAATGTTGACCTCGTTAATCCGAACCCCGAGGAGCAAACTCTCAAACACAAACATGCGTTAAACTGAGTCAGGACGGCGAATCATTCACAGAGAGACGGAGCGTTCTGATCCTCAGCTGGAGGCTGCGCTCGCGTTAAAGACGTTTACGAGCTGGTGACGTTTAAAACATGTGTGAAAGAGTTTCAGGGACAGGATCAGACCAATGTGAGTTTACAGACAGTTTATGAAGCATAACTCAGATTATCACCTGTCATCGACGCCACGATGGGAATAAAGTTTAGTTAAAGACACAAACAGAGACTTTAAAGTTAGTTTGATGTCACAACTTAGTGCTGTTAAGTTTACAAACTACAACAGAAGTTATGATTTCTCATCCTTTGCTCAGAGAATATGAATGAAAACACATGAAAAGTTTCCCTCCCCCAGTTCTTAACAGCGTGTTTTTCCCCCTTTAACATCAGTGACAGCTTGAAGTCTTTTGTTGTTGTTGTTGATTCTGATTTTGAAAACCATAAAGCCAAAAATAAAGGTTCAAAATTATAAATGAAATGTCTAAAGTTCGAGATAAAGGGTTGAAATTGTAAGATAAAATGTCTAAATTATGAGGAAAAATGTGAAAGTATAAAATAAAAAGTCAGATTTTGAGGTAAGTTGAAAAAATCATGAGGCAGAGTCGGATGTTGAGAAAAGAAATGTTTAATTTGAGATTTTAAAAAGTGTTGAAACTGTGAGATGAATTGTAATTTTGACTGTAAAAGGTCAAAAGTTTGAGATAAAAAGTTGAAATTTTTAGATAAAATGTAGAAATTATAAGAAAAACAATTCAACATTGAAATTAAAAGTAAATTTTTTTAGATAAAAAAGTCAAAATTTTGACACTTTATGATTAAAAGTCTAAATTATGAAATGAGAAGTCTTTTGTGCTACTTGATTCTAAAAATTCCAGATAAAAATGTCCATTTCTTTAAGATGAGGGGCAGAGTTATGAGTTGAGTCAAAATGACAAAATAAAGGCTCAAAACTATTAATGAAATGTCTAAAGTTCGAGATAAAGGGGCTAAATTGTGAGATAAAATGTCTTAATTATGAGAAAAAATGTGAAAGTGTGAAATAAAAAGTCTGATTTTGAGAAATGAAATTTATAATTTGAGATGTAAAAGTGTTGAAATTATGTGATGTGATAACTTTTTTAACTCTCAACGAAATTTGAATGTCAACATTTTAACGAGGACTTTTTGTCTCAGAATTTTGACGTTTTATCACAAGATTTTGTTTTTAGCTCACGTTTCAGCTTTTGTAACTTGAAACTTTCCCAAAACTTTGACTTTTTAAACATAATTTTGTCTTTTCAGTGGTTTTTCTGTTTTATACAGTTGGATTCACTTTTCCTGCAGAAACTTTGACAATTCTTTTTCNACTTTCTCATCTCTAAATTTGGAGTTTTAATCTCAGAATTGGTTCTTTGACATCTCAAATAATTAACTTTCATCTCACAATTTTGACTCTTATCTCCTTATCTAAACCTTTATCCCATTATTTTGACTTACTCATCTCAAAATTTTGACTTTTTATGTCAGAATTGGGACTTTGGACATGATGGATTAATGGACTGATTGGTGCTTAAAGACTCTCGTGGCAGACAGATCGCTCCTGCACCGACCAACTTTGATTTAATTTAAAAGACTCTTTAAAGCCAACTATCTTTGCTGTTAACTTCTTTTTGCTTTAAAAAGGACTTTTAACTTCTTTAGGAATCATGAAGGAGCATTTTAGGGCTGTATTTTGTCTTCATTCAGTCTGGTTCTGTGCCGTCAGGTTTAAATGTCATTAAAAACCCGTCGCTGACTTATTCCTTTGCCTCTTGTAAGTGATTTGTTCAGAGTCAGAAGCTGCAGAGACGACATTCTCTGACCAATGAGTGACCGGCAGTCCGTCCACGTCACCTTTTAGTATCAGCTTTACGAGTAGAGTCGGGCTGAGACGAGTCAGTGGAAAAGGGCCAAAAGAAAACACTAAAAATCGAAGCTCTGAGTTTTTCTCTTTCACGTCTCAAACACAGATTTTCCTCAGATTCCTGTTTCAGGTCTTTGTCTCAGTGAATTAGTTTTTTTTTTTTTTATCAGCAGCAGGAGAAACTAAGTGAAATATTTAAGGTTTGAAATGTGGTGTTGAGTGTTTCCTGCGGCGCTGCGGCGTGCTGAGGTGTTTTCCTGAGCGCTGGTTAGTTCACGGTGGATGAGAGGAGGAAAAGTGTGTTTGTGTTTGTGTCGCTGACCTCCTGTTTCTCAATTTGTCTTCCCGCTTCGCCTCATTTTTCTTCTTCTCTCCTCTTTCCGCGGCGGTTTCCAAACCCAAACAGTCGGCGGATGAGATGCAGCTCCACGCCCCGCTCGCCGCTCATTATTTATTCTGCTTTCATTTTCTTTATTTAACCTTGATTTCCCCCGGTTAGCGGTGTGAGATTGAGAGGGGAGCACAGCGAGGGTCGACCACTCAGGTTCAAGCCCCGTGTGTGGGCAAACCGCTTTGCACAAGGGCCCTTCAGCAGGCGGTGAATACCTGCTCTGACCTCTGTGTGCAGCTGGCGGCGGCGGCGGCGGCGAGGAGGAGGAGGAGGAGGAGGGGGCGCTTTGTCCTTTCTGTGGATGTTTTTTCACACAGACGGCTGCACATTTTTACAGCAGGCTGAATCATAAATAAAGTTTTAATTAAAGGAGGAAAATAAAAGTATAAGAGAGAGAGAGACGGAGGCAGAGAGGAGATTAAAGCGGGAGACAAACACACGGAGACGCCTCAGAAATCAATGCAATCACAGCATCGGCAATATCCGATTGATTCACACACGAATTAACAATATTCAGAATATTTCAGCCAGGAGTGATTTTAATATTTCCATGGAAACAGAGCAAAGGCAGACAGGGCGAGCACAACAGTAAACAAGATAAGGTGTGTGTGTGTGTGTGTGTGTGTGTGTGTGTGTGTGTGTGTGTGTGTTAATCGAGTATCTCAGGTTCCTCATAAGTCAGATAAGACGTCGAACGTATCCACCGCCAGATAAAAAGGTACAAACACCTGAACGTCTCAGGTAATTATGGGATATTTAGAAACGTGTTTGGATTCAGCGTCAGGTTTGTTTTTTTAAAAAACTCAGGAGATAAAATCTGATGAAAGAACTTCCTGTTCTGTTTCAAACAACCGTTTAAAGTCCAATGAGAAAACAGGACGCTTCAAGTTAGAGTTTGCATGATGCGTTTAAGTGACGCACAGAAATTAAGGAAACTCAATCACACACACAACAACCTCAAGACTTCATCATCAAAATTATGCAAAATAGAAAAAATTGGAATTGAGATAAATTCAGACACATTAAGATAATTATGATAAAAAATGAATTTTCAGATCTAATTGTGATTTTTCTGGCAGATACAGCGATTTCTTTAAATCAAACTTTAGTGAAGTTTTCACAATTTACAGAAACATTTACAAACTTGACAGAAAATTACATCAAACCATTGAAACATCTAGAGCTTTTACTCTAATGTGAGGATGAAAATAAAAACTGAAGGTAAGAATTGTTTCAAACTTTGAGATGAAAGTGGGAAAAAAGTCAATAACTTCGAAAATTCAAGAAATTAATTTAACATTATGTGAAAAAAGTCTTAATTTTTCTTATTTAAGGTCTATGTTTTGAAATAAAGGCAATGTTTGAGATAAAAAGTTGAAATTTTGATATAAAAAGTCAAAACTCTACGATTTAAGTCAAAATTATACGAAATAAATACAAAATTATGGAATTAAAGGCAAAAAAAAGAAAATTTAAAAGAATATTTTTAGATAAATAGTCGAATTTTGACTTTTATCAAAACCCTGAGTCTAACACTTATTGTTGTTCACACTTTTGATATGTTTGATATGAGTGAAGAGAATAAAACAGGAAACAGGAAACTGCATCAGCCAGAGGAGCCCAAATGACATTTGTGACCAAGTGGAAAAGTTTGTAGATTTCTCTGAAATACTGATAAAAAAGGTTTTTTCACTTCATTGGTGACTGGAACAATTTCCATGTCAGGTGGAACAACCAATGTAATAATGTGAAATGTTATTTTAACATCAAATTATTTATCTTATTCACAAATAAAAGAAATGAAACACACAAAATGAAAATGTATGAGTCACTACAGACACTTGAGAGATACTTGCCAATAATTTCACACAGAAAAAATAACAGGAACATATAAATATATTTTCATATATTTGGTTGCACCACCTGACATTTTTGGGTGCTCAAATTAAAAATACTAAAAAATAATGAACCTAAAAACTTTGAAATGTTGGTCAACGACTGAAATCTGTTAGAAAACATAATTCTTCACTTTTTGTAATGTTTGTTTTGTTCTGCACCCAGAGGCCTTTGCTGCTGCTCTCTCAGCCTTTTCTTTTTACATGTTCTCATGATAGAACTGGTAAATTTCTAGTTTTTTGTCTTTAGTTTTAAGGATTTCATTGATTCTCTTTAAATGCAGATTTTTTTGCTGCTTTTTTGTGTTTTTGTTTGAAACGTTGTCTAATGCTGAGATTAACCTTCCTCTTGTGTTAGGGTCGCCACTGACCCGTTTTAGTTTTTAAATGCATAAAAGAATCACATAAAATTGGCTTACTGCATCAAGGCTTCTTAACTTTGTCAGGAACGTTGATTCCAACAAAATTATTTAAAAAAAAAAACAATCTCAACATTATAAAATGCCCTGATTGAAATTTGTTCACTTGTTGTGTTAGGGTCGGTTATAAAAATAAGATTATAAACCAATATTTAGAGCCAAAATTGAAATCATAAGTGCACTGTCAGCCATCACAATGACAGACACCTCCTCTCCCAATCATGTGAGCTTCACTCATTTGTGTTTCCAATGCAAAAAGTTTCTCTGCAAAGACACAAAAAGTGTCACTTTATGCCACACATGCATCTAAAAACATGCTCACAAATCAATATTTTGTTTTATGACCTGTTTTGTGTTTCTATGTGTTTATATTAAAGTTCCATTGCTGGCAAAATATATATTTTTGCATTTTTTTGAAAAATATATGTATGAGTTTAAACTGACCCTAACACCATAGATGTTACTATAGTTGCTGATTTTAAAATGAAAAAATAAATAGAGCAAATTTATTTCACAGATGTGTTCTATACCCCTCAATAATAGGCAGGTAACACAAAAACCTTTGGTTTATTTATAGGATTCTCTTTAGGTTATTTTTTCTGCTTTTTATTGAAATCAAGAGGTTTACTGCTAAACATTGGGCCCTGAGACCGACACCAAAAATATGAAACCTAATATTTTCATGGATAAGGAGCCTTACAAGGAAACCAAGAGATAACAAAAAAACTTGATCATATGTTTTGTTTTTAGTGTATTTTAAAGCTTATTTAAGACACAGGGGAAGGTAACAGAAAGCTACCACAGGAGGAGGGTTAATGTTGCGTTGTAAAATCCTCGGTATCCATCTGAGCTCAGGATTGTGCTCCTCACTGATTCTCTGCCCACAAAGTGCCCACTGAGACTGAGAGGAAGACACCTCTCTGACTCTGAAGCAGAGCGCTGCTGAAATCAGCTCCAACAACAACAGGTTTATATTTATCCGCAGCGTTTATCTGAGCGGCCTGACCTGGATATTGATTGATTCAAACAGGAAGTAGCACGCTTCGCTCTCCAGAAGCTTCGGCGGTGGCGTGAAACATACGAGCCGTGAAAGTCCTGACAAACACTCTCCGCGTTAAACAATGAGCGTTTGTGGAAAACAATCAGAGCTTTCAGATTTATGTCAGTAAGCGGCTCAAGCTGCTGGATCCTGTTTAAATTTATCCGGCGAAGATTATCGATGCCTGTCACAGCTGCTGCAAACTCTGACAGGTGACGTGTTTGGACTTTAACGACCTTTCCTGAACCCGTTAAAGAGGCGTCTTTGTTTCAGCGAGGAGAGGAAACAGTGGTGTCAGAGAGTAAATGTGGTCTGCAGCAGAGCGCTGTGACTGATAAGAGTTTATTAAAAGTCTTTTCTGCGGCGTCTGGAGGTTTTCTCCCTCCTCAGCTGGACTCCCTCCTCAGAAATGTTTCTTGGCAGCCGGTAAAGAGCATCAGTGGCAGCTCGTGACAGTAAAACCCTCCACACAAACCAACGCTAATGGAATTCGCTTCCACGGCGGCGAGGTGGCCCGTCCCGCCTTTTCAGAGGAGCAGAGGACGCCTTTCTGCTCCCCGTNAATATTTTCATGGATAAGGAGCCTTACAAGGAAACCAAGAGATAACAAAAAAAACTGGATCATATGTTTTGTTTTTAGTGTATTTTAAAGCTTATTTAAGATACAGGGGAAGGTAACAGAAAGCTACCACAGGAGGAGGGTTAATGTTGCGTTGTAAGATCCTCAGTATCCATCTGAGCTCAGGATTGTGCTCTCACACTGATTCTCTGCCCACAAAGTGCCCACTGAGACTGAGAGGAAGACACCTCTCTGACTCTGAAGCAGAGCGCTGCTGAAATCAGCTCCAACAACAACAGGTTTATATTTATCCGCAGCGTTTATCTGAGCGGCCTGACCTGGATATTGATTGATTCAAACAGGAAGTAGCACGCTTCGCTCTCCAGAAGCTTCGGCGGTGGCGTGAAACATACGAGCCGTGAAAGTCCTGACAAACACTCTCCGCGTTAAACAATGAGCGTTTGTGGAAAACAATCAGAGCTTTCAGATTTATGTCAGTAAGCGGCTCAAGCTGCTGGATCCTGTTTAAATTTATCCGGCGAAGATTATCGATGCCTGTCACAGCTGCTGCAAACTCTGACAGGTGACGTGTTTGGACTTTAACGACCTTTCCTGAACCCGTTAAAGAGGCGTCTTTGTTTCAGCGAGGAGAGGAAACAGTGGTGTCAGAGAGTAAATGTGGTCTGCAGCAGAGCGCTGTGACTGATAAGAGTTTATTAAAAGTCTTTTCTGCGGCGTCTGGAGGTTTTCTCCCTCCTCAGCTGGACTCCCCTCCTCAGAAATGTTTCTTGGCAGCCGGTAAAGAGCATCAGTGGCAGCTCGTGACAGTAAAACCCTCCACACAAACCAACGCTAATGGAATTCGCTTCCACGGCGGCGAGGTGGCCCGTCCCGCCTTTTCAGAGGAGCAGAGGACGCCTTTCTGCTCCCCGCGCTCAGGAATGCGATTCACCCCCAGCCGCGCTTTTATACGCACCACAACCAGCTCTGGACGGTTATTTACATTTACATTTGCATTGGACTCGCTGTGAGAGAGAGAGAGAGAGAGAGAGAGAGACAGTTTCATTCGATCCAGAGGAATAATTCACTTCAAATAAAGGAAAACTTGGCCCTGACTTCACACAAAAAACAAATAAAAACTGATAATTGTATAATCACTGCAGGTCTGTGCTGATGCTCCTCCTGCCTCAACTTTTTTTGAACACAAAGAAAAGAGACCTGCAGCGTTTTTGTGCTCACTTATGTTCTCTGTGTTTTTTAGCCTGGTGCGCTTTTTTTAGTGTTCTCCTTTGCTTAACACTTTAACTGTATTTTAGAGTAAATAGGTGTGCTCTCCCTGCCTCAGGCTCTGGTTTTAACTGTAGTTACTTATGTGCTCTGATTTTTTTAGCTTAGTGGAGCTTTTTCTGGGCCTTTGCTTAAAATTTGTCAGTATTTTGGAGTGCGTAGGTGTGCTCTCCCTGCCTTAACTTTTTTTGAACACAAAGAAAAGAGACCTGCAGCATTTATTTTTGTGCTCTCTCTGCCTCAGACTTGAACATCTCACTGCTGTTCACTAATTTGCACCATGTTCTGTACACAAGAGTCTTTGCTGATGCTCCTCCTGCCTCAGATTTATGGAGTTAAAACAATGTCAAAATTCACAAATGCACACAGAAGGATCCACAAATGCACAGACAAATCCACAAATGCACAGAGCGCGACACGCAAATGCACTGACGGATATTTTTCGCTGATTTGTCTGTGCATTTGTGAATCTGTTTTCTGCACTTGTGGATCCTTCTGTGTGCATTTGTGAATTTTGACACTGTTTTAACTCCGTACAGATTTTTTTGAATCCACACAGAAAATGCACCAAGCTGCTCTACATGCCTCAGACTTGAACATCTCACTGCTGTCACTAATTTGCACTCTGTTCTGTTCCCAAGAGTCTTTGCTGATGCTCCTGCTGCCTTAGCTTTGTATGATAAAACACAAAACAGAGGCTAAATGTGCTCTACCTGCCTCAAACGTTGGCATCCAACCACTGTCAGTTAAACTCACACTGTTATGCACCTAAGAGGTCATTGCTGATGCTCCTCCTGCCTCAGATTTTTATGCATCCACACCGAAAATGCACCAAGCTGCTCTACATGCCTCAGACTTTAACATCTGCTTGCTCTGTTTTCTCTTAAGAGGTGTTTGCTGATGCTCCACCTGCCTCAGCTTTGTATGATAAAACACAAAACAGAGGCTAAGTGTGCTTTACCTGCCTCAAACGTTTGCATCCAACCACTGTCAGTTAAACTCACACTGTGATGCACCTTAGAGGTCTTTGCTGCTGCTCTCCCAGCTTAAGCTTATTATGTATGTTCATTCAAGAAGCAGGGGGTGGTTTTCTTGTTCCCTTCTCAGTCTTTGAGATTTTGCTGATGCTCGCTTTTTTCTTTTTGTTTCTTCATCTTTGCTGATGCTCTCCCTGCATCAGCCTTTACTTAACACCCTACACATGCTTACAGGCTCTTGTTCTCTACTTTTGTCATGCTTGCACATGAAAGACGGAAGAGGTGTGCTCTCCCTACCTTAGGCTTCTGTTTTCCATTAGTGCATCTTACACCTAAAGCGTTTTTGCTGCTGCTCTCCCTGCTTCACTTTTTTTGAGTGAACATGAAAAAGAACGAAGGTGTGCTCAGCCTGCATCAGGTTTGATTTTCAATGATTTGACGGCAGCTTACTGTTTTTGAAGGGGTCTTTGCTGATGCTCTGCCAGCTTTAGCTTTTCATGTTTGCTCACGACAGAAAGAAGGAAGGTTCCCTGTGCTGCCTTAGTCTTTTTTTCCTCTGATGCATACTCTTTCCTTTTCGCTTCCTCTACTTTCGTCATGCTTGCACATGAAAGAGAGAAGAGGTGTGCTCTCCCTGCATCAGGTTTGATTTTCAACCTTTTTCCTTTTTGCCTCCCCTTATTTGCTGATGCTCTGCCAGCCTTATCTTTTTACCCATAAAGAAAGCGGGAGAAGTGTTCTTAGTCTTTCTGATTTTACTGACACTTGCTCTTCCTTTCTGCCTCCCCACCTTTGCTGATGCTCTCCCTTCTTAAGGCCTCTAAATTTTAAAGTTTTGAACGAGTCATCTGATCATTTTAGGATCGTTTGTGGTTTATCGGTCGTTGACAGCGACACAAACAGAAGGCGCATGACAGCTCAGTAAATTTATTTAAGCAACTAGTTCAGCAATCTAGTCGTCCCACATCCTTATTGTAGCCAAAGTGTGTCCGAATAATTGCTCTCGGTGTTTGAGTTTGGTGGGGACGACTTGGTATCCTTCAAAAAAATTATAAATCAAGTAAAATTATTAACACCAATATGGATTCCTGTATTTTGATGCTGGTTTCTTCGTCACAGTTCTGTCGTTGAGCACTTTGTGTTTGATGCTTCAAGGTAGAAGATAAATTGCTATTGAAGCACTTTTGTTCCTGCAGCAAGAATTGGCACCAGTTTTTTTTTTTAAGGAAACGTCTTCGCAGATGTGTTTGTGCTCTGAAATGTTGCCAAACCCCAAAAGTCTGGATTGAATCTTCATTCAAACATAAAGATGTTTTTGCGCAGACTCCAACAAAGCAAAGGTTCCACGCTGAAGGTTTTGGGATTAAACACGTCCAAGTCGCTCGCTCGTGTTTGGGCGTCTCATTGTTGTTTCCCAGAAGTGATTGCAGCTCAGCACCTGTTTCTCAAGGTTCCTTCAGAAGGACGACTTCCACAGAGAGCGACGATGTTCGCACCAAAGTCTTCACTTAAAGCTCTTTGTCTGCAACTTTTCAGGCCCAGGAGTTCAAGTTCGCTGTTTTCAGTCGTTCGCTGTTAAAACCTTTCTGTGAGTTTCCAGTTGGAAATGTCAGAGGGAAACAGTGCAGGAGCTCAAATAAAGAAATATAATAAGATATATTACTGCTGCAGACAGATAACATGACGACGACGACGGCGGTCCACTCACTCTCATTTTACATATTAAATCACAAAAAAACAGAACACTCGGCGTACTTATTACTCCTTTAGGATAAACACGTCGCTCTACATCTCCACTGTCAATTGTCAGTACTAATAACCAAAGTTTACTGTGTTTTTGAGTTATAACACTGTTAAATTTGACGTCGGCCCTTTACAAAAAAAACAACACATGCCAGGATAAATAAGGAGCTCTGGGTAACCTGGTGGCTGTGCAGCTTTGTGATTTTCCTGCTCTGACTCTGGAATAACTCAGGAATAATCTCTGCGCCGCCGCCATGAACCGCCGCCGCCGCCACTGGCTGAGCTTATCCTGCAAAGAGGACGGAGACGGTTTAAAAACAGTTAAAGAGTCTCGATTAAAAACTGTCATTAAAATCTATTGTTTGACTGGACTGACACCACATGGCTGACAGAACATCAGCTAATTTAACTCTTTCCCCGCCAGCGTCCTGATGATGAGTCGCCAGCGTTTTTGATCATTCTGACTCATCTTTGAAGGCCCATATAAAATGTTGTGTTTGGTTTCTGTGGATGTTGAATACATACAAAGAAAGAGGAGGGTTTCAGCTTTTAAATCCAGAAAAACAGATTTATTTCATCTCCGTTAGTTTTTGAGTTATCACCATTTGAATATCGACCATTTTCTAGAAAAAGCAACATTCCAGACAAAAAGCCCTGAAAACAGCGTTTTTATCGAACATGTGGAAAAAACTGATTCAATATTTACATTTTTGACCCTGTATGATTTACAAATATAAACACTGTATTTAGAATGACAAAACAAAAAACAATAACAATAATAATAACAATTATTAGTGTGAAGACATCCCAACATTACTCAAAACGTTTGACAAAACTTTACACATCTTCTAAAGCAAACGATCTCTTGTCAAATTCAGACTCACAAAAAATCAATTCTGATTGATCAACATATCAGTTTAGTCCTTTTTTTTTCACAAACACGTTCATGTTGATCATTTTAGCACAAACAAATGTGCTTTCCCCGCCTGTGTTGTGTCCGTCGTCTGCCTCATCCTTGTTTCTGTCTCTTCGTCAAACTTTTTCCCCGCTGTCTCTCTCACGTCCCTCAGAGTCATCCCCATCTTCGCTTCATCTTCGTCTTCTCCGTCGCTGTCGGGCGAATCATACTCGTCTGAATGTAGGTCAAAGTGCGAGTTACCGGAGTCCGAGTCCGTGAATAATCCGAAGCTTCTGTGACGCTGTATCTCACTGGAGCTGCATTTCCAGAAGAACGCTGATGTCTGTGGAGAATGTTGTCAATGATACAGGCTGTTTCCAAACCTCCTCCTTCCACCTGTAGTCTGTAGTCACTGACAAAACAACCTGGACAAATCAGCATATGATGAGACCTAAAGACAAAGTCCTTCACCTCGACTACCTAAAAAAAGATTACAAATTAAAGTAGTATTCATTTGGTACTCATGTAAACCGTAAAGTCAGTAATTAAGTGGTGTAGTTAGTCACCACTTCAATGTCCTCGTTATTTTCATCTATTCAATTTAATCTACTCAATAAGAAACAGAGGAAAATAAATAAATGAAATTAAGCATGGGAAGGAAGTTGTAATTTTTTTGAGAATTGTTATGTTTTTATCATTATTTTAGTGGTTCAAGGAACATTTTTAATTCATTTAGAAAAACAACAAATTCAGGGAGAGATAAAAGTCCCGATTTTATCACATTTGTAAAGGTATAAAAGTTTATCACAGCAAAATCCCCATATTTGATTTTTACTCTCTCACCAAAAGTTATCGTGTATTGAAAATAAATCTGAAACCAACTGAGTTTTTATTTTTCCAGCTGGTGTAAAAACTGCGTCCTCATTACCCACGTAGGCTGTTAGTGTAAAATAAAAAGTGATAAATGATTTAGGGGCTTTTATGAATTTGGTAAAAGTAAACAGCTCTTTCATGATGAAGTGAGCAGATTTACCGCTGTTTCTTTCCTGTCACTTCACTTTTATCTCTGGGACCGTTTCACATTTTTGTTGTTGTGTTGTAGTTGAGCTGATTTATTCCAGTAGGTGTCAGTAATTCACCTCAACCTGAGCGCCCCCAAACTGACAAACGCCATTAGCGCCGTGCATTGTGGGAAACAGTACGCCAGGTAGACTGGTCCGTTACAGACTGAGAAATTTTCCCGGATCAGTAGAAACATCCGGGAACTTGTAGTTTACTACAGATCTACCAAGTTTTCGCATACTGCCTACTACATACTGAATTTCAGCAGAAGTAGGAGGAGGTTTGGAAAACAGCCACAGTTTTTGCAGGAAGTTTCCATGAAAGTTGCTTCTTCTTTGTTTGTTTTGTGCACTAAGAAGTGTGAGGTTGATGCACAAGATGCACAACAGCGCCCTCTGCAATGTGGCGGCGAAAACACGGAATGACGGAAAATCTCGTCAATGGCGGGGAAAGAGTTAAAAAGTGATAAAAGCTCATTTCTTTAACACTCTCCTCGACCCTAACTCCTAGTTTTATGCCATTTTTGATTCTCCCAGTGTAACGTTCACCCTCACTGATTCTCCCGTAGCTGCTGCTCTACCTGCCTTTGCTTTTAATATATGCATAGATCCAGCACTGGGGTTTTATTCCCTTACATTAGATTTTGGCATTTCCCTTTTTCTCTAGAACTCTCCTCTGAACTCCTGGAGTCTTTGCTGCTGCTCTGCCTGCTTTGACTTCTCGTGAATGCAATGAGAAAAGTAGAAAAGTGTGCTCCCCCTGCCTCAGCTTTGATATTCCTCCAGGTTCTGATGCTCTCCTTGTGTTGGTATTTTAAAAGTTTGAACAGGAAAGTAAAGACAGATGTGCTCCCCCCACCAGAATTGGAGATTTCAGTGTTTTGTCCGATGCTTACTCTGTTCTGCTCCTCAGGCGTCTTTGCTGCAGCTCTACCTGCCTCAGCTTTACAAACATGCCCATGAAAGAACAAAAAGGAAGTTTCCTGGTCCTTCCTTTGTCTTTGGGATTTCACTATACCAGCTTTGTTGTTTGATACTTTGGTATTTGCTGCTGCTCTCCCAGCCTTAGTGTTACATGATGCTCATGAAAAAACAGGGGGGAGGTCCTTGCTCCTTCGTTCCTTAGTCTTTGGGGTTTAACTGTGTCAACTAGTATGTAATACTTTGCTGATGCTCTCCCTGCCTCAGGCTCTGGTTTTAACTAAAATCACTTATGCGCTCTATATTTTGTAGACTTGTGTTTCTGGGTGTTCTCCCAGCCTTTGCTTTACCTTTTCACAGTATTTTAGAGTAAGTTGGTGTGCTCTCCCTGCCTCAGACTCTGGTTTTAACTGTAGTCACTTGTGCTTGCTTTGTTTTTACATGCAGTGTTTTTGCTGATGCTCGTCCTGCCTCAGGTTTTAATATTTTATTTTTTATCCAACAGTCTTTTCTGTTCTGCTCCCTGAGAGTCTTTGTTGTTGCTCCCCCAGCCTCAGCTCATCATGTTTTCCTAAAGACCAGTGATTTTCAACCTGTGGGTCGCGGCCCCCTGGTGGGCCGTGAAGGTATTGCAAGTGGGCCGCCAAATCATTTCCAAAACAGTCTGATTTTAGTGGAGTGTAATTATATAAAGATACAAGATACAAGTAAATAAAGAAAGATACAAATATATGTATTGGCGTGAATTTGCATGGAAGAATCGTTATTTTATCACTCCTAAAATGGAAAAATATTCTGTGTTAAAAAGTCATCTCTGTTGGAGAAAATGTGGAAGTGATGGAGCAGACCACCACCATGTCTTTTGGAGTTGTCCAACTCTACATTCGTTTTGGCTGGACATATTAAAAATTATGGAACATATTCTGGGAATATCAGTTCCGTTAAATTTCACTTTTCTTTATTTGGGTGACCTGCCATATGATATAAGCAAAGACACTAAATATCTTTAAAAAATATTTATCATTGCTGCGAAGAAAGTTATCACCCGTAAATGGTTACAGGCGGAAGCACCTACATTACAAAATTGGATAGAAATTATAAAAGAAATTCATGAAATGGAAAAAATGACTTTTTTATTAAGATTAAGAAGAGATTTGTATATTTCAAGATGGGAAAAATTGAGACTTTATTTTGGAATAATTGATGTGGAGGGTGTCTGCGAAAACAGTAACATTTAACATGTCATCAGAACATTAACTTATGAAAATGCAGTACAAAAACCTACGACTGTTAAACTCCTCGGCAGTTGTGAACATTTCAGACCTGGCAACGTTTTGATGTTTCTTGTCTTGTATCTGTTTTTTCTTTTTCACGTTACTTTTCTTTTCTGTCTTTGCTGTTCATAAATGAAAAAATGGAAATAAACTTTAAGTGTTAAAAAAAAAAAAAAGAAAGATACAAATAAACAGAATGTTTTAAATGTTAAAACTCAGTTACAAACTCACTCAGGATATTGAAAATGCTCAACTATTTATGTATAAAAAAGGTGAGAAGGTATTTTAGTGGGCAATAGGTAACATGACCCAAAATGTGATAAAACCTGAAATGTAATGACCTGTCAAAACCACAGTGCTGAGGCCAAAACTTAACAAAAAAAATGTTTTAAAAACCAAAATGTAATGACTGACTCAAACTGTAACAAACTTACTTTCTTGGCAAAAAGTTATTTCGTTTTGGGCTCAGAATCTGTGACATTGTCGACCAGTTATTACATTTTAGGTCATTGGGGCATCGTGAATCCTCCGTATTTATTTGGTCACAAACATTTTTGAGACATAAAAACGGGCCCTGAGCTGGGAAAGGTTGGAACCACTGCTGCAGACCCCAGTGTGGTGTCAGTAATCACCTGTAGGTGGCGCTGTGAGCGTTTCTCAGTGTTTGTTTTGGTTTGTGGACGGCGGCGGCGGCGGTGGCGGCGCAGTGACCTATATACGGCTGAATGTAAGTCTGTGTCGCTCTCTCAGGCTTATAGCAGCTCACGGCGGCAGCAGCGATGGCGATGGCGAGTGAGCTGAGGACACACAGAGCGCACACACACACACACACGTGAAGAAACACACACACACACACACACACACGTGAAGAAACACACACACACACACACACACACACACACACACACACACACACACACACACACACACACACACACACACACACACACACACACACACACGTTCACATACGTTCACACACGCGTTCGCTCTGAGAGGACGCCACGTGATTCTGAGGACACGGAGATACACCAGAGGAAAACGCCAAATGTGACATCACACACGGAGACGACACACACACACACCTGTACCTTTACACACATGTAACACACACACACACACACACACACACACACACACACACACACACACACACACTCAGAGTCATCCATGTTTTATTGACCCTCTCTCTCCTCCTCTGTTTCTCCTCCTGTGACCTCTCATCCCTCCTTCCTCTCCTCCTCCTCCTCTCTCTCTTTCTTCTCCTCTTTTTCTCCTTTTTTCATCTCCTCACTTCCTCTCCTCTTTTTCCTCTCACTCCTTCTTCTTCCTCATATTCTCAGTTTTGTGTCTTCACCTCCTTTTTCTCTCCTTTCGTTTCTCCCCTTTTATGGCCTCCTCCATCTCTCCTCTTTTCCTTCATCCTTCCTCTCTCCTTACCCATCCCTCCTTTCGTTTCTCTCCTCCTCTGGCCTTTTCTTCATCCCTCCTTATCTCCCCTTCTCTCTCTCTCCTCCTCTGTTNCACGTTCACATACGTTCACACACGCGTTCGCTCTGAGAGGACGCCACGTGATTCTGAGGACACGGAGATACACCAGAGGAAAACGCCAAATGTGACATCACACACGGAGACGACACACACACACACCTGTACCTTTACACACATGTAACACACACACACACACACACACACACACACACACACACACACACACACACACTCAGAGTCATCCATGTTTTATTGACCCTCTCTCTCCTCCTCTGTTTCTCCTCCTGTGACCTCTCATCCCTCCTTCCTCTCCTCCTCCTCCTCTCTCTCTTTCTTCTCCTCTTTTTCTCCTTTTTTCATCTCCTCACTTCCTCTCCTCTTTTTCCTCTCACTCCTTCTTCTTCCTCATATTCTCAGTTTTGTGTCTTCACCTCCTTTTTCTCTCCTTTCGTTTCTCCCCTTTTATGGCCTCCTCCATCTCTCCTCTTTTCCTTCATCCTTCCTCTCTCCTTACCCATCCCTCCTTTCGTTTCTCTCCTCCTCTGGCCTTTTCTTCATCCCTCCTTATCTCCCCTTCTCTCTCTCTCCTCCTCTGTTTCTCCTCCTGTGACCTCTCATCCCTCCTTCCTCTCCTCCTCCTCTCTCTCTCTCTTTCTTCTCCTTCTTCTCCTCTTTTTCTCCTTTTTTCATCTCCTCAGTTTTCCTCCTTCACCTCCTTCTTCTCCTTCTTCTCCTCTTTTTTTAAACTGTCATCTCGATCTTTTCTTTCTCTCCTCTTTTTATCACTCCTCTCCTTCCTCTCCTCAGTCCCCTCTTCCTCCTCTTCTTCCTGCTCTGTCTCCACTCCTCTTTTCCTTCATCCTGGTTCTTTCTTTCCTTTTCTTCATCCCTTTTTATCTCCCTTCTCTCTATCCTTTCTTACTCCTCCTCCTTTTTCTCTCCTCCTCTTCTACTCAACTTCCTCTCTCCTTACTCATCCCTCCTTTCTTTTCTCTCCTCCTCTGGCCTCCCTCATCTCTCCTTTTCTTCATCCCTCTCTCTCTCTCTCTCCTCCTCTGTTTCTCCTCCTGTGACCTCTCATCCCTCCTTCCTCTCCTCCTCCTCTCTCTCTTTCTTCTCCTCTTTTTCTCCTTTTTTCATCTCCTCAGTTTTCCTCCTTCACTTCCTTCTTCTCCTTCTTCTCCTCTTTTTTTAAACTGTCATCTCGATCTCCTTCCTCTCCTCATTCCCTCTCTTCCTCCTCTTCTTCCTGCTCTTTCTCTCCTCTTTTTCCTCTCACTCCTCCTCCTTCTTCTCCCTCATATTCTCAGTTTTGTGTCTTCACCTCCTTTTTCTCTCCTTTCGTTTCTCTCCTTTTCTGGCCTCCTCCATCTCTTCTCTTTTCCTTCATCCTTCCTCTCTCTTTACCCATCCCTCCTTTCGTTTCTCTCCTCCTCTGGCCTCCCTCATCTCTCTCCTTTTCTTCATCCCTCTTTATCTCCCCTTCTCTCTCTCCTCCTCTGTTTCTCCTCCTGTGACCTCTCATCCCTCCTTCCTCTCCTCCTCTCTCTCTTCCTTCGTGGCCTTTTCTTACTCCTCTTCTCCTTTTTTCTCTCTCTCTCCCCTCTTTCCTCCTACTCCTTCTTCTCCTTCTTCTTCTTCTCCCTCATAAAATCAGTTTTTTTGTCCTCCTCCATCTCTCCTCCTTTCTTTCTCTCCTTTTCTTCATCCCTCTTTATCTCCCTTCTCTCTTTTCCCTTCTCTCCCTCCTTTTTTCCTCTTAACTCAGTTTTATGTTCTCATCTCCTTTTTCTCTCTCTTTACTCATCCCTCCTTTCTTTTCTCCCCCTCCTCTCTCCTTTTCTTCATCCCTCTTTATCTCCTCGTCTCTCTCTCTCTCTCCTCCTCATCCCTCCTTTTTTGGTTCTCCCTTTCTTAAACACTTTTCACTCTTTCTTCTCCTCACTTCTCCTCTTCACCTCCCTGTTTCTCTCCCCCTTTCTTTATTCATCCCTCCTTCCTCATTATTCCTCCACTGGTGTTATTTCCTCCCCTCTCTCTCCTTCCCTTACTCACACCTTCCTCCCTTCTCTCCTCTTCTCCTCGTTTTCCTCCATCCATCCTCTTCCTCCCTTCTCTCCCTCCTTTTTCTCATTCGTCTTGTTTTTGTTTCTCCTCTCTCGTTTTTCTCCTCACCCGTCTTTTTCTCCTCCCTCCTTTCTTTCCTCTTACACCTTTTTCTTCAGACTCTCCCTCTCTTTTACACCCCATCTCTCTATCTTTCCTCACCTGTCTCCCCTCCTTCCTCCCCCATCCCTTATTCATCCCACCTCCCTCTTTATCTCCTCTCTCCTTCTTTTATCCCTCCATCCTTCCCTCTCAGTTTTCCTCACCTGTCTCCCCTCCTCCCTTATCCCTTATTCATCCCTCCTTCCTCATTATTCCTCCTTGTCCTTCCCTTACTCACACCTTCCTCCCTTCTCTCCCTCTTTTTTCTCATCTGTCTCCTCTCCACTTTCTTTACTCCCTCTCTTACTCCCACCTCCCTCCCTCCTTCTTTTATCCCTCCATCCTTCCCTCTCAGTTTTCCTCACCCTTTCCTCCCTCCTCCTGATTCTCATTCCTCTCCTCCTCCTCCTCACCTGTCTCCCCTCCTTCCTCCCCAATCCCTTATTCATCCCACCTCCCTCTTTATCTCCTCCCTCTCTCTTTTATCCCTCCATCCTTCCCTCTCAGTTTTCCTCACCTGTCTCTCCCCTCCCTTCTCCCTTATCCCTTATTCATTCATCCCTCCCCATTATTCCTCCCGTTTCTCTCCTTCCGTTACTCACACCTTCTCTCCTCTTCTCCTTTTTCCTCCTCTTTTTCCTCCATCCATCCTCTTCCTCCCGTCTCTCCCTCTTTTTTCTCACCTGTGTCCTCTCCACTTTCTTTACTCCCTCTCTTACTCCCCCCTTACTCCTTCCTCCTTTTTCCTCAGACTCTCCCTCTCTTTTACGCCCCATCTCTCCATCTTTCCTCACCTGTCTCCCCACCTTCCTCCCCCATCCCTTATTCATCCCACCTCTCTCTTTCTTTCATCCCTCCATCCTTCCCTCTCATTTTTCCTCACCCTTTCCTCCCTCCTCCTGATTCTCATTCCTCCTTGTTCTCCCCCATCCTCCCTCTCTCCCTGATTTCTCTCTTTCTTTTATCCCTCCATCCTTCCCTCTCAGTTTTCCTCACCTGTCTCCCCTCCTCCTCCCTTATCCCTTATTCATCCCTCCTTCCTCATTATTCCTCCTTGTCCTTCCCTTACTCCCACCTTCCTCCCTTCTCTCCTATCCTCTTCCTCTCACCCCCTTTCCTCCCTTCTCTCCCTCTTTTTTCTCATCTGTCTCCTCTCCACTTTCTTTACTCCATCTCTTACTCACACCTTCCTCTCTCCTTCTTTTTAGGGAGGTAGGAAGGGAGGGACAAAAGGGAGAGAGAGTAAAAAGGAGTGGGAGAGGAGGGAGGAGGACTAAGAGTAAGGAGAGGAGGAGGAGGAGTGGACAGAGGGGAGGGAGGAGGGAATAGAGAATAAGTAGGGAGGAAGGAGTAATGGGGGGGACTATAAATTAAGGAGAGGAAGAGAGAAAAGAGGAGGGGGGACCTCCCCTCTTTTTTCCTCCTCCTCACCTCCGCCTCACCTCTCCCTGACCTTCCTCTCCTCTCTCCTCTCCCTCCACCTGTTCCTCTCTCCCCCTGNAGTCTACTCTAAACCTGCTCTACGCTCTGGTCAGAGTCTACTCTAAACCTGCTCTACGCTCTGGTCAGAGTCTACTCTAAACCTGCTCTACGCTCTGGTTAAAGTCTACTCTAAACCTGCTCTACGCTCTGGTCAGAGTCTACTCTAAACCTGCTCTATGCTCTGGTCAGAGTCTACTCTAAACCTGCTCTATGCTCTGGTCAGAGTCTACTCTAAACCTGCTCTACTCTAAACCTGCTCTACGCTCTGGTCAAAGTCTACTCTAAACCTGCTCTACTCTAAACCTGCTCTACTTTAAACCTGCTCTACTCTAAACCTGCTCTACTCTAAACCTGCTCTACTTTAAACCTGCTCTACTCTAAACCTGCTCTACTCTAAACCTGCTCTACTTTAAACCTGCTCTACGCTCGGTCTTAGTTTTCTCTGCACTTCTGCACATGTTCAAAACGGTGAGAAGGCAAAAGTCTCTACACCAGTGGTTCCCAACCTTTTCCAACTCAGGTCCCACGTTTAAGTCTCAAAAATGTTGGGGCCCACCTTTGACCCAATCAGTACGGACGATAATTTTCACAAATAAATGTGAAGCAGATGTTTTTAATCCCTGTGCAGAGCCACCACAGTTCCTCTGATTATAATCTGGTCTGAGTATCTTTTTAATTTCAGGTGGTTTTATTCTTTTCCTGATAATTTTCTGTTCAAAAATGCTTCAGACAGTGTTGGATTTCTGAACAAAGGGTTTTAACAGCTCTGTGGAGTTAAAGGAGACTCTACGCGCCCCTATGTCATCAGTAAACAGGATATAAACAGTGGTGATTACTCTGAGACTGCAAAGGAAGCTCAGCTTCCCCTGAAACAGAAGAATAAAGTGATGAACTATTTACCGCTGTGTGAACATTTCACTGACTATTTGTGCGTAAGAACGCGTTCATCTTTAGCTCAGAATCAGAGACTTATCACAGGAAACAGACACGACTTCGTTTTTATTTATCCCTGCAGCTCCAGAGCTTTCAGAATTCAATGCGGCAGCAGGAAGTGGGTTGTTCCACTGTGTGAAACAGGGCGGTCATTGGATAAACACTGAGCTTTGTCCCGCCCATCAGCTCAGCTTCTATGGGGGTCTATGGGGCAGTGGGCGGGGCCTGACACTCGGCTTCTGCATGATGATTGGATGATCTGTCTGAGGTGAATCCCTTTTTGAGTGACAGCAAAATGAACGAATCAGTGATCTTAAAGTATAAACTTCCACCAGATTGAAGTTTGACATTCTCTTGTTCTGAACTGATGCGGAGACTTTACTGAGCTGCAGAGACTTTATCTTTGTTAAAAACGTCTAGAAACAGACGGAGCTCAGGCTGTGAACATGTGGCTGCAGTGGAAGCTGGTAAAAGTGCGCAGCTCTGACGTTTAGTGGCACGTTTTGAGTGTGTATGAAGGGTTAGTTACACATGAGGGGGGCAAACTGACGTCAGTGGGGGGGGGACACGTCCCACCCACCCCCCCCTAAACTGACGCCTATCGTTCCACGCTTTGCTCCAAACTTACTCCACATTTCCTCCAAACACTCGCTCTACGCTCCCACGTTGCTCCACCCTCTCTCTCCACTCCTGCTCTAAGCTCGCTCCAAGTTCACTCCAAGCTCATTAAACGTTTGCTCCAAACTCTGAGAAAAAAACAAACAAAGTCACAGAAGAGAAGTTTTCATTTTGGTGATTTTTCTGTTTTGAATTTTAGTTTTTGTGTTTAACTCTGTGAAATAACTGAAGAGTGAATTTTAATGACTTTAAACTTTGTGTGTGTGTGTTTCCTATTTTGCAGTCTGGACTCTGTGCAGCACATTCAGCCTCCAAAACAAACTTTAAACTTTTTAGAGGAGTTTAACACCAGAGCAGCTTCTTTCTCACTTTGCGCCCGTTTCTCTCTGACCGGTGCATTTTTGCATTTTTGTGTCGTTTCCTGCGGCGTCCTTCTCTCTCAAACTTCCTCTCGCCTCGTCTCTCCTCTCTCTCCTCTCTCTGCGCGTCGACTTCTATTTTTTCAAATGTCAACAAAATCACAGCTGAAATGAAAGCTAAGTGAGAATGAAATTAAAGTGACACCCAGGCATCATCGCGCCGTAATCCGACACCGGCGGCAGATTCATAATGTCAGGTGTAGATAATGCGGCGGCTGATTGTGAGGGCGGAACAATCCGGCGTTCTGAAGGAAAGTTGGCATTAAAAAATCACAATATTTCCACAATGAGGGGTTTGTTTTTGAGCGAGGAGGAACCGAAGCTGTGACACAGGAGGAAACTGCAGCTTTTTTCTCACGGCTGCAGGAAACAAAACAAAAAAACACTGAAGACGAGGAGAAGAAGGTGTTAAAGTTTGAAAGCAGAAAGGTGCTGCTCGTTTATTCTGGTTAATACGGTAAATTATGAAGATAATGAAGCGCGTGTTTGAAAAGTGACTCAGTGATGTGAGATCAGGCGTTAATTCTCCGACATGAGTGATGGATGTCGGCGCCGCACGCTCGACCTTGAGACACTCGAGTTCAGCCGACTCATCTTCCGCAGGACTCTGAGAGAAACGCTCCAATTATGGCGCCGAGCGGCGGCAGCGGCGGCGGCGGCTTCAGAGCGTCTCAAGGTTTCTGCCAGCTTTGTTCCCGCCGCTCGCTCTGCTCCCAGAATCCTTCAGTCACTTCACTCCGCTCATGTTCAGCACTTCACATTATCTAATGCTGCAAACACTCAACAGGGGTTCACAACCTGCGGCTCCGGGGCCCAAAAAGGGCCGCCACGGAGTCAGAAGGGGGTCCAACAGGAAGTGAACGGAGTTTCAAACCTGAACTTTGTAGAAGAAGAATCACAAGATCAGACTTTATGATTTTTAAGATCACAGATTCAAAAAAAGAGAAATTAAAGTTAAATTTACTGTCCAGATTTTTTTGTTTCTCCAAGTTAGTGAAGATGTTTCCAATATATTCACAAATATTTAACAATCATTTGTGTAATATTTAGTATAATAGATCTAATTTCAGTAAAAAAAAAAATATACCTCTTTTTTAGTAGAAAATAAAAGTTCCTTTTTCACAAAAGTTATCTACAGAAGAGGATAAAAAAAAGAAAAGGTCCAATGATTATTTTTTTAAATTCTTCTAAGAAAAAGACAAAATTCTGACATTTAAGTCAGAATTCTGGGAAAAAGTGGGAGGAACTTGATAAAAAAAATTATTGGGCCTCTTTTTTTCAGTGAGGGATGTAATTCAGCATTTCAACATACAGCATTTGCTGAAATGAAATGCAGGCCCTCTCTTTCTTGTTCACTTTCAAATTCACTGTAGCTGAAGGGAAACCTGCTTGTTTACACACAAATTTCAAGAATCTATTGATGTTTTAATTTTTAGAGAAAGTTGATAAATTGGATTTAGTGCTTTGCGCTCTGAGGGCTCAGCATTTTGCCCGGTGCATGAACTTTCGGTTTGAGTTTGATCAGTTTGTGTCTGGCAGGTACCTTTGACAGACTCTAACTGGGTCCAGATCCTTTTGTAATGGTCACCACAGGGTTTTCCTGCAAGGAAATGTAAGAATGTTGAAATGTGGAGCTCAGCATTTCAACTTAAGCGTTTGCTGAAATGAAATGCGGAATCGCTTTCTTGTTTACTGAAAAATTCACTGTAGCTGAAGGGAAACCTGCTTGTTTACACACAGATTTCAAGAATCCATTGATGTTTGAATAGTAGAGAAAGTAAATGAATCAGACTTAGTGCTTTCTGTGCTCTGAGGGTTTCAGCATTTTTCCCCGTGCGTGATTTTTTGGTTTGAGTTTGATTAGTTTGTGTCTCGCAGGTCCTCGCGCGTTTGGCTTGGACAGACTCAAACTGGGCCCAGATCCTTTTTTTATGGTCACCACAGGGTTTTCCTGCAAGGAAATGTAAGAATGTTGAAATGCAGAGCTCAGCATTTCATGCATTTGCTGAAAGGAAATGCGGCTCCTCCTCTAGTTCACTTTAAAGTCTGATAAATCATCATCTCACTGTGATAAACTGTCTCTTTGAGTATGAAACAGACTCTGAGGACAGATTATGTTCAGGAGGTTTTTAAGTTTCATGTCAGTAAAAACAAACAGCGGCGGCGGTTATGTAACATTTGATGGGTGCATCTCTTTGTTGCATAAAGAAGTTGCACTTTTTTATGCACCAAAGATGCTCCTCTAGATAAACTTGCTCCCTGGCAGATGCACTTCTAGATTACTGCACTCTTTGATAAGTGCCCTTCCATGTTTATGCACTTCTTGATAGATGTGCTCTCTGGATGATGCACTTTTTTGAGCACTGTGCTTTCTGATGGGCAAAATTTTTTAGTTGCACTTCTTTGTTTGTGCGCCTCTTGATTGATTATCTCCCTGGTTGATGCACTTTGAATGATGCGCTTCCACTTTTTTCTGGTAATGTGCATTTTTTAGGTTGTGTGCTTCTTGATTATCGCGCTCCCTGCTTGATGCACCCTTTGACTGATGCGCTTCCTAGTTTATGCACTTCTTGATAGATGTGCTTTCTGGATGATGCACTTTTTTGAGTACTGTGCTTTCTGATGGGCAAAATTTTTTAGTTGCACTTCTTTGTTTGTGCGCCTCTTGATTGATTATCTCCCTGGTTAATGCACTTTAACTGATGCGCTTCCAAGATTAATGTGGTCTCTGGATGATGCACTTTTTTCTGGTAATGTGCATTTTTTAGGTTGCACTTCTTTGTTTGTGTGCTTCTTGATTAATGCGCTCCCTGCTTGATGCACCCTTTGACTGATGCGCTTCCTAGTTTATGCACTTCTTGATAGATATGCTCTCTGGTTGATGCACTTTTTTGAGTACTGTGCTTTCTGATGGGCAAAATTTTTTTAGTTGCACTTCTTTGTTTGTGCGCCTCTTGATTGATTATCTCCCTGGTTAATGCACTTTAACTGATGCGCTTCCAAGATTAATGTGGTCTCTGGATGATGGAATTTTTTTCGATAATGTGCATTTTTTAGGTTGCACATCTTTGTTTGTGTGCTTCTTGATTAATGCGCTCCCTTTGACCGATGCGCTTCCTAGTTTATGCACTTCTTGATAGATGTGCTCTCTGGATGATGCACTTTTTTGAGCACTGTGCTTTCTGATGGGCAAAATTTTTTAGTTGCACTTCTTTGTTTGTGCGTCTCTTGATTGATTATCTCCCTGGTTAATGCACTTTAACTGATGCGCTTCCAAGATTAATGTGGTCTCTGGATGATGCACTTTTTTCTGGTAATGTGCATTTTTTAGGTTGCACTTCTTTGTTTGTGTGCTTCTTGATTAATGCGCTCCCTTTGACTGATGCGCTTCCTAGTTTATGCATTTCTTGATAGATGTGCTCTCTGGTTGATGCACTTTTTTGAGTAATGAGATTTCTGATGAGTGAAAATTTTGTTGCACTTCTTTGTTTGTGCGCGTCTTGATTGATGCACTTCCTGGTTAATGCACTTATTGATTGATTCACTCTTTAATAAATGTGCTCTTTGGATGATGCACTTATTAAAGTAGTTTTCTTTCTGATGAGTGCAGTTTTTTTGCATTTGCTGAAAGGAAATGTAAGAATGTTGAAATGCAGAGCTCAGCATTTCATGCATTTGCTGAAAGGAAATGCGGCTCCTCCTCTAGTTCACTTTAAAGTCTGATAAATCATCATCTCACTGTGATAAACTGTCTCTTTGAGTATGAAACAGACTCTGAGGACAGATTATGTTCAGGAGGTTTTTAAGTTTCATGTCAGTAAAAACAAACACAGTGGCGGCGGCGGTGGCGGCGGTGGCGGCGGCGGCGTTGGTGAAATATTCAGGCCTCTCTCGCTCCTATAAAGGGGCCAGCTATAATAACCTGAGGTAAAACTGCTGCTGACGTCCTGCCGGTGCGTTTCACAGAACACTTATATAACAGCAGTGAGATTTGGATCTCTATAAGCTTAAGAGGAAGCTGCTGCTGCTGGAAATAGACGCGCACACGCACGGCGGCGGCGGCGGCGGCGCTGGCAGAAGAGCTGGGTCATACTACCAGCTGTGTTAATGATGCATTAGCTCCACGAGGTGCCCACACAAAGGCGTCCTTTGATCAATCATTTAGCATCCACACACACACACACACACACACACACACACACACACACACACACACACATATGCAGCCGGCACTTTCTGTACATGATGTACCCACGGAGGGGGGGGGGGGGGGGGGGGGGGGAGGGGGTCACGGGGACTCCGAAAAACCAGGACGCTTTTAGTTTCAGTGCAGCCATAAAAGAAAGATGTCTCATAACTCTGAGCTGCCCCCCCCCCCTCATAACAAACGCCGCTCCTCTGCGCTCGTTTGCATATTAAAGCCGAGGTGTTTGAGTGACCTGATTCATGGCTTCGTATATAATCCGGCGTTATGTAACTGAACGTATGACTTCACACAAACAAAGAGACGAAGACGTGGAGAAACAAACACACGCTCAAACATCAGCAGAGTCAGATTTCATCACCACGTAACAGAAATAAAAACACAGACGCACAGAAAAGAAGGAGAAGTTTCCTAAACAAACCTGAAACATGTATAGAAAGTGAGCTCAGCATCAGAAGTGTGGGGCACAGCGCCCCCGCTGGCGAATGAGGGAACTGCAGGGGGTCACACGAGGTCGGGGAAATGGGTTCATGCGTTTTTTTAAATCACATCTCAGTGTGAGTTTGTAAAAACTTCAGATTGGTTCAAAGTGTTGATTACAGGTCAAACTTTCACCATCAGGAATGAAAACAGGCAGAAAGAAGTTTATTTTGGGGAAAAGCCAATTAAAAAACTCCAGTTTAGGAATTATTATTATATATTATATTATTCAAAAAAATGAAGACAAGAACTAATATGAAGCAGAGGTGTGTTTGTGTTAAAGGTGTAAACTTATGGAATAGTTGTGACAGTGAATTAAAAATGTGTAATTCACTTTCTTCATTTAAAAACATGTTTAAAACCAAAGTAATAAGAAAATTTGTAAATCAAATGTGAAGAAAACAACAACAAAATATTGGAACTCGGGTTGTTTGGTTGTACAGTATTTCATTGGATTATTTTTACTACTATAATATGTTTTGAAAATGTTTATCTTTTCTCCATTAAGAAAACTTATGGTGTTACTCAGACCATGTAATTAAGTGGATTAAGTTTATTTTTTTGAAGTTTATTTCTACATTTACTTATTTGTTTAATTTAATTTTATTTTTTGCAAAACGGGTCGGGAAAAATAAGCATAAGCCGAAATTCAACAAATGGAGGTTAAAGTGAAACAGGTTTGTGTTTGTTTTGGATTTTTCGTTCAGAAAAAGACACGAAAAAACAAAATTCCCAGAGATGATTTGATTTTCATTCTTAAATTCAGAAATGAAACAGAAACTTAAAACTTTTTCTTCAGTATCAGGGTCAAAAAGTGATAATAAAAAATGTAAAAACCAAAAAAAAAAGTGAATTTTAAAATTAAAATGAAACAAACTCTTGTTTTTCAGTTTTTAAAATCATCTGATGGAAAATCCAATTACTAAAACAACACAAGTCAAATTAAAAACTTTCTGACAGGAATCAGACAATAGAAAAAAAATAAATGTTTTTTTATTTCACTCGCTCAGTTACAAAACTAAAAATCAAATATTAAACAGAATTAAACAGAAAAAGTGACAATAGAAACAATTTCTGACTTTATTTACGACATTTTAACTTCATTCTTCTTAAAGATTATTCTTCGATGTCGCTGAATTATTTGTTGTGGTTGTAATAAAGTCAAAATGTCAAGAAAGTCAGAGCGCATTTTCAAGAGTTATACTTTGGCTTAATACATTTTTGATGATGCACTTCTTAATAAATGTGCTCTCTGGATGATGCACTTTTTTTGTTATGTAACATTTGATGGGTGCATCTCTTTGTTGCATAAAGAAGTTGCACTTTTTTATGCACCAAAGATGCTCCTCTAGATAAACTTGCTTTCTGGCAGATGCACTTTTAGATGACCGCACTGTTTGATAAACGTGCTTCCATGTTTATGCACTACTTGATAGATGTGCTCTCTGGATGATGCACTTTTTTGAGTACTGTGCTTTCTGATGGGCAAAATTTTTTCGTTGCACTCCTTTGTTTGTGCGCCTCCTGATTGATTATCTCCCTGGTTGATGCACTTTGACTGATGCGCTTCCAAGATTAATGTGGTCTCTGCTTGATGCACTTTTTTCTGGTAATGTGCATTTTTTAGGTTGATAGATGTGCTCTCTGGATGATGCACTTTTTTGAGTACTGTGCTTTCTGATGGGCAAAATTTTTTAGTTGCACTTCTTTGTTTGTGTGCTTCTTGATTAATGCGCTCCCTGCTTGATGCACCCTTTGACTGATGCGCTTCCTAGTTTATGCTCTTCTTGATAGATGTGCTCTCTGGTTGATGCACTTTTTTGAGTAATGAGCTTTCTGATGAGTGAAAATTTTGTTGCACTTCTTTGTTTGTGCGCCTCTAGATTGATGCACTTCCTGGTTAATGCACTTATTGATTGATTCACTCTTTAATAAATGTGCTCTTAAGATGATGCACTTTTTAAAGTGATTTTCTTTCTGATGAGTGAAGTTTTTTTGTCTCACTTCTTAGTTTTTGAGCGTCTTGATTGATGCACTTCCTCATAAATGCGCTCCCAGGTTAAAAAGTTAGATGATACTTTAACTTTCTTTACCACATTCTGACTTTATTCTTTAAATTATTCTTTGATGTTGCTGAATAATAGTTGTGGTTAGTTTTGGCTGCGTTTGTAAAAAATACAAATAAAAAGTCTTGAAGCGTTTTTTTTTTTTCTCTTGGTGGTGCGTTTATCTCTAGGTCGTCTTTATGTTCTTACCCCCCCCTCTCTCGCCGTTGGTTCGTTCGCCCTCGTCCCCTCCAGTTTGCCCTTGTTCCACTAAAACATCTCTAACCCTCCTATTAGCAGCGTCTCCTTCTTCCTAATTTGTCTTCATTTCCCAGGATATTTGCTCATTAGTTTCTTTTCTTACTCCTGTTTTTTTACTGCTGCTTTTTTTTTTCCTCCGCTCTGCCCTCGTTCAAACAGAGCGACTACAGAAACAGAGGAAAGAAGGATGGATGGAAGGATGGATGGATGGATGGATGAATGGATGGATGAAAGGATGGATGGATGAAAGGATGGATGGATGGATGGATGGATGAAAGGATCGATGGATGATGGATGGATGGATGGATGGATGTATGGATGGATGAAAGGATGGATGGATGGATGGATGGATGGATGGATGGATGGATGCAAGGATGGATGGATGGATGGATGGATGATGGATGGACAGATGCATGGATGGATGAAAGGATGGATGGATGGATGGATGGCTGGATGGATGGATGGCTGGATGGATGAATGGATGGATGGAAGGATGAATGGATGGATTGACAGATGTATGGATGGATGGATGGATAATAGATGGATGAAAGGATGATGGATGGATGGATGAAAGGATGGATGAAAGGATGG
>RPOG01004662.1:0-10237 GCA_008086565.1 Thalassoma bifasciatum
CCATCAGGACCATCAAGGTTCAAGTTTTTCTCCTCAGAGAATCAAACTTTCTTCCACCTTTCAATGTCCCATGATGCTCTCTGTCAAAGTCCAAACGGGCCATTTAGTGGAAGGAGACGAGGCCTTTGAAGAGGTTTTTCTTCTTAAAGCTCTTCTCTCTCAGACGCCGTCTCTACCAATAACCCGACGTCAGCTGAGGTCATTGCTGGAAGTAAACCCAGCTCCTAGCAGGACACAGAACTACTTGTCGGTTAGTCTAGGAGTCCGAGTCTCGACGTGAAATGTTTTTGACTTTTTTTGTTCCATAACCCTCAGGATCTTCTCATAAATTCTAAATGTCTGTCTTACTGCGTCCAACCTCAGCAGTGATGTTGTTGTGTTGTGAGAGGTTTTGATTCTGCAGCTCAACAATCGACCACGTTCAAAGAGAGAAAGATTTTTAGTCTTTACCATCAGGAGGTCATGACAGAGAGAAAACCTGACAGAAAATCACTTTGAATACACATTTTGGTGCAGATTTAGTCTTTTAAAGGCTACGATCGTAAACTTTTGATCAGCTGATGAACAGACCTTTACAATTTCTTCTTTTTGCATTTCAAAACTGAACCTTTTTGGGACTCCTCTCACTCCTAACCCTCTGAAAATACTCTTTCCACCCCTGGCTGGCTTCTTTGCTTCTCTCCATCTGTGTTTTTAATATGAACCGTACTGTTCAGCTCATAAAATTACCTTCACGTCCTCACATTCGTCTGTGACAGCATCTGTAAGAGCAGCCGCTCAGGTCATCACTCCTGCCGGATCCTGACAGGGACAAAAGCACCGAGCGTACAATAAAGAGAGAAGCCATAAAGATAATACAGCAATATGATTCTGCAGCGGCTGATTTACGTCCAGCTTTAGTGTCAACGCAGAAAAAGCAGCGCGTCCTTTATGTGTCCTCTACTGTTAAAGATGTGAGGGATGGACAGATAACACATGTGGCTTTTATCCGCGCAGAGAGCAGAGTTAACATCCTTTTAACAATGTTCTCCTCTCTCCTTATCTCCGAACATGACGTTTGGCTAACCTCAACCTCACTGAAGCTGCAGAGCGAGCCGAGAGAACTGTGCCGCCGCTGCAACGCCACATAAATCAAGAGGTGTGTCCAGATAAAAACATAAAGAGATAAATATCTGTTTCAGCCTCAAATGAGTTCGGTGCAGAGCGGAGGATGTAAATTACACTCAAGAAGAGGTGTAATGACTGGAAAAAAAGAACAGTTTTAACACGAGAATACACTCCGATGGCGTCCAATATACCGTGTCAGGGTCCCGTTGAGTGTGTGTGTGCGTGTGTGTGCATGAGAGTGTGTGTGTGTGGACTGAAAAATACAAACATTTATGTGCATCACATCATGCAACATGAAGCTCCTGATACGAGCTTCAATTATTTAGACTGAGTCCACCCCTCCCACACACACACACACACACACACACACACACACACACACACACACGTGTAGTATATATGTACAGCTTGCAGTATATAGCGTGTAACATTATTCAGGTTGATGGAAAATGGTATTAGTGAGCGGTGAGAAGCCTGCATGTATTTGATAAAGTACATAAACGTGTGTGTGTGTGTGTGTGTGTGTGTGATCATGCTAATGTAACATATAGCATGAGACTTTTCGGGGAAACTGCTGCATTTTTCATCCCTCCTGCATCTGTTCAGCTCTGATGGTTGTTCGCTATCAGCAGCGATGAGCCTCGTTCTCCATCTGTAAACTGAAAGTGACCTCGGCAGAACATAAATCCATTTGCGCCACGTGAACAGAAAGTCCATTAATGAAGTTATGACAGCCAACAAAGTTTAGCAGCGAGAAGTAAGATCTGTCCTGATTTTCTTCTAGATATGAAAAAGTCTCATCTCGAGAGATTTGCCTGATCATAATCCACACCTTAAAATAAGATTATCTGCCCCAAAAAGGTTTTTTCTAGATGCTGTTTCTCAGCTTTCTGATCACATCAGACTGGACTGGATTGATTTACAGCACATCAAAGTTTCCATGACAACACCACGACAGCAGACAGAATTTAGCAGTGAGAAGAGAGGTCTGTGTTTTTCTCTGCTGGAAACAAATTCTTTGATTTATTTTGAGGAAATGGTGGAAATAGGAGCTGGACTGTCTGACAGAAAAGGCACAAATGAGCAGAAGAAAGATCAACAAGAGAGTGATAGAGCATGAGCTAAAGGCTAAAACACAAGTTAAGGGCTCAACACAGGAAAAAAGACTAAAACAGAGAAAAAGGTTAAAGGCTAGAGCAGAGCTAAAAGGTCAACGACTGGCTAAAGGCAAAAAATAAACAAATAAAAGGATAAAGATTTAACTACTGGTTAGAGGCTATTACATGAGCTAAAGGCTAAAACGCGAGCAAAGAAACATGGATTTAAAGCTATATTCCTGTCTAAAGGCTGATCACAAGTTAAAGGCAAAAGCACGAGCTAAAGGCTAAAACACAAGTCAAGGGCTAAATACAGGGAAAAAAAAGGCTAAAACCCAGGTTAAAGGCTAGAGCAGAGCTAAAGGGTCAACTTCTGGTTAAAGGCAAAAAAACAAACAAACAAACAAACAAACAACATGGCTGAAGATTTAACTCCTGGTTAGAGACTAAAACATGAGCTAAAGGCTAATAACACTGGCTCAACGCTAAAACAGAAGTTAAAGGTCAAAACACAGGCTTTTGGTTAGAACACAAGCTAAAGGCAAAAACACAAACCAAAAGCTAAAGTGCAGACTAAAGGCTAAAAACACTGGCTAAATGCTGAACCACTGGCTAAAGGTTAAAACAAGTGCACAGTTTAAAGTTAACACATGGATCAAGGCTTAAATCCCTGGATAAAGGCTAAAACACAAGTTAAACGCTGAAACACATGCTTAAGGCTTAAACACTGACTAAAGGCTTAAATACAAGCTAAAGGCTAAAACAGGAGCTAATCTGTTTGTGCTAATGTTGATTCCTGTCCACATGCAGCAGTTATTCTGCTGTGATCTGTTCAAACCTGAGAGTCTATCAATAAAATGAAGAGCCAGGTTACGTTTGCTCTGCTTGGTGCGGTTGGAGTTGGTAGATGAACACTGGTAGGACACAACCAGGATTCACTAACGTTGCAGACACGTCTCAGAGCACCAAACTGTGAGTAGTGCTATATGTACCCGGCAACTAATTGGCGCTTTAAACTTACAAAGTTTGTTGTCATGTTTCCAACAACAGCACCACGTAAATGTTGATAAATTCGTTACCTAGATGAGCACTGGTAGGACATGAGCTGTATTCACTAGTGTTACACGTTACAGACATGTCTCAGAGCACCAGGCTGTGAGTAACACCAAACTACTCGACTGATACTAAACTATGCTACAAACTGAGTTTACAAAGTGTTTTTACCAATCCCGATCATGTGTCGCTCACAGAGTTGTCAAAAGAAAAGTTTTGTTTCTTCTTTGCTGTAACAAAGTTTGCCTTGAACTTTGAACTTTGTGTGTACTCCAAAGGGGAAAACTTTCAAACCCTCCTCTTATTAAATCAATCTAAAGTCTAGAAATCACAGTTTGTGTGCAGACGTGTAGCTCTCAGTTTTCATCATCCTGCTTTGATAGTGTCATCAGTCATGAGCCCCCAATGCTCAGGTCCAATTTGCAGAGACTGAAGCCTCTTACCTCTGCTCTGCTCGTTGTCTTGAATAGTGAAATCTGCTCAGTCAAATGAGAACTCCTCAAAATAATACTTTACCCTTTTCTCGTTGTACAAATCTTCTAACCTCACAGAGCTGATGTCTCCATGCTCACGTTGCTGGTTAAACATTTCCGCAGATTCACGAACGCTCAGGTCATCGTCTGAAAAGTGTGTTTAAACTCTAAACTGTGTGACAGCAGATGTTCTCTCTTCCTCTCCGTCTCTCCGTTGTCCTGAGAATCAGGCGGGAGGTGACATTCAGGAGTCTGTGAATCAATCAGTCTTGGTTTCTGACTTCATGGAACAACCAGACTGTTCATGATGTAAGCCCCGCGCCTCCTGCCTCCTGTAATCCTGTTACTGCACCTCCACTGCTCCCCCGCCTCGTCGCAGCGCAGAGGGAGGGTTTACTTTGACATGGACACGGTCACGGAGGACGCTGTGACTCTCAGAGAAACCTGGGTTTGTGATGGAGGAGCTTCATCTCTTCTGATGAGGTGACGGCTCTGCTTGAACCCCCCAAAGAGATCATTTTAATCCAGAATATGTGGAGATACAAACTTTCTGNGAGCCATCTTCACCCTTCAGGGCAAACCTTTTGGAAGCTGGGTAAAAGCCAGAGTGTTTGTCAGGAATGATCTGCCAGCGCTTTCTTGTCTGATGTGGAAAATGGAGTGGAAAATGACATCTTAATTTGCTCACACATGCAAAAATCTCCTTAAAGCTCGGTGAAATGATCCAGGCTGGATGTGCGGACACGTTTACCAAAGGCTGAACTGTTCACCCCGACTTTATCTGGACTTTTCCCGACAGCCCTGCGGTCAGAGAAGCTTTCATGATGAAAGTTTGATGCCTGCAGAGAACAGACAGGAAGTTATCTGCTTTAACATGTTTCTCCTTCACTTTAAGGGCTGACTGTGTCTGCTTTTTACTCTGCAGCCATCAGGGCCCAGACAGCAGCTCGGTAACCGGCTCGATGATCCGCTCTGCATCCCGTCGCTCCTTACTGGTTGGCACGAGTCCCAGTGTTTATGATCGATATCTGTCAGGCCGGCGTTCCTGATGACTCCCCGGTGGTTAAATGTCAGAGGCAGCAGGGCGGAGACGCAGATTGAGCAGCTGTCTGTCGTCTCATGACTTTATCGTTCGGTTTGACCTCAGCCGTCTTTATATCCGTCACATTTCCTCCTGACTCTGTTGATCATTTAGCCAAAGAAACAGAAATGCAAGGATGATTCCTGCGGGACTTTTGGTGCACGAGTTTGTCTCTGACAACAGTTTATGTCCACCGAGCGTCACCTTGTCTGGTTTTACGGCTGAAATCTGCTGATTAAAGGTGACAGTGAAGCTCGACAGATGCTGCGAATCCCCAAAGACCTTTGATCAGGAACAATCCCAAAAACAGCAGCGATGAAACCAGACTGATGAAGCTGCTAATTTCACCCTGGAGGCGTTAATGGAGCTCGTTCAGAATCTAAAACTCAAATGGATTCTCTGAGCTGGAATAATTTCTCCTCTTTTATGCGACTCTTCAGCAGTTTGAACAGTTTAATATGTGGTTAAAGTCCACATCAGGATAACTGCAGTTTTTCCTCTTCTTTTTTTGAAACCATTTTTGGAAATATTAGCTTCATGCCAGACATAAAACATCCTTCACATCACTTTAACACGTTGTCATCTACATTTGGGTGAAATTTGAGCTTTCTAGGTAAAACCTTGTAGGAGTTCGAGAGTTTTTAGTCTCAGGTGACCAAACACCAGGCAGATTCAGATTCAGATTCAGAATATTTATTGTACCCTTTGGTAAAATCCGTTTACAGTGAGTGAGTTTTCTCGTAGTCGTATTGTGTTGAAAACACACAGAACCACACAAGACAAAACAAAGTGACAACAGTGCTCAGGCTGAAAGAACAGAGAGGAAAAAGGATGGCCTCAAGATAAAAAGCAAGATACATTCAAACATCAGTAGGCAGGAGGGGCCTTAAAATAAGACAGAGTTGTACTCACTGTACACTTTCTTTTTCGAAGACTTTGCGCAAACAAAAGCAGCTTTGTCAGTGCTCAGTGTCCTCTTCTTAGTCAACTTTGCTCTCAAAAATGATAAAATAGTCGTTCCTAGTCTATGATTGTACCTCTTCTGTTGCGCATATGAATGTGAATGAAGACGTACGGCAATAAATAGGTCTTAGGCTGAAAGTTTTCGAGTGAAAGGTAGGGGATTGGTTACCCGTACCAGTGAGTGACAGGCCTCTTAGCCAATAAATGACCCTCTAACTGAGCTGTTATGAAGACCACTGTGTGCTATAACCAAGTCAAGCAGGGAGCACTTGTTGTCTTTCACAAGCTGTCCTGGGATGAAAACTCAACGGGAAACATCAGGGTCACTTTTTTCTTGCATCTAGAACCCTAAGGAAAACAAACGCACCCAGTTTTGCTGGATTCACATTGAAGAGTAAATGCTATATGACAGAACGGACATGACAGACAGAAACAACGGACTTTACAGGAGAAATTTCACCACTTGGAATAATTTGATGAAACAACACTTTTGATATGTTTGAACTCTGGATTCCTCTGGTGGAAAGGAGAGTGAATATTCAGGGTACAGGCGTGAGGATGTGACGTAATGACCCCAAACAGGTCGGACGTCCCAGTTGTTGTGATTATGTTACGTTTCGTTGGTGAAGAAAACTGTAAAAGAAACTTAGTGACTGAAATGTGAAGAATCTAAACTTTCTAACACAGTCTAGCGCTCTGATGTTTGACAAAGGCGTTATTGTTTATACTTCGACGACGTCACGTGAACAGCGAACAGACATCCAAGATGAGTAAAGAAACCCAAACATGCAAAAAAAGGTCATGTGACCCCCTTAAAGCGACAGTACAGGTGAGGACACAGAGACACATGGAGGAGCCCTGAAGGACGAGGAGAAGGAGGTTCATGTTAACCGCTAAAAAAGAGGCGAGATCCCAGGAGGAGGAGCGGAGGGAGGACAGGTACGAGAGGTAAGACAGGTACGACAGTTTGCTCCCTCTGAGGCACGTCGGGGGAACGGGGAGACGACGCTGCCTGCAGATGATTAATGTCGGGGTCGGAGCGGTTTGTTGAAGGTTAGATGGGGACTGAGGCGGGTGAGGACTGAGGCGGCGGTCCCAGCTTGCCGCCATGACACCTGCGGACAGGGACCGGTGGTGACTCGATTTAGAGACTCCCAGCAGGCCGCTGATGAAGCTTCACTCGTCTCCCCCGAGCCTCCCCAGCCTCAGTTTTCCCTCCTCGTGCTAAATTACATCCCAGAGACATTTATCATCTGCAGGAATTCAGCAGAGTTTCAAAATGTTCTGCTTCTTTAATTAAACCTTCTCTGACACAACGGAGACTTCTGGAAAGCTCATTTTGTCCTGCGGAGAGTCTGAAGACGACAGCAGTGCCCCTCAGCGACAAACAGAGCAAATGTAGAAATTCAACCGCACATGACGTCAAACAACAAGATGATTTTCTCTCACAGAGGGCGAGAGCTGAACAGGATGAGATTAATGTTACTGCTGCTCGAGTTTCAGTCAGAGTTTCCTCCCCTCAGGGAGTCATGAAAACAAAATCCTGAATCAAAGATTTCACCTTAGAAAAGTTAGACCCATTGAGCAAAGAAACCATAGAGTTGAGCTTCTCCTTCTCTGCTGTGTCTGATTTGATCATTTCCTCACTGATGCTCTCCCCACCTTCACGTTTCATGTTTGCACATAAATGACAAATGACGCCAGGATGAAGATAACAATTTATATCAGCAGCTTCTAAGACAGTTTCCACTCTACATCTCCTTCTCGAAAAGTCCCATAAAAACAGAAAAAACATTAATTTAAGACCAGAATTTGACATTTTAATGAACTTAAAGGTAGAGTGCACAGAATTTTCAATTTTTTCCTTATAGACACCCCCCCACCACCACCACCACCACCTGTTTCATTAACATAATGCTGGACTCGGGACGCTTCTGGGTGCAGAGCAGGAGTTTCTATGGGTGATTTCCTTATCAGCTACGATAGCGGCTGTATATAGAGAAAGAATGATTTTATAGCCGCTGAGTCTCATTTACCTGCAGGAAGTCAGGTGTACGACTCTTGAGTTTCCCTCAAGCGATGCTGCAGGTGCTCCCAAGCCTGTTTTTTGCTGTCTATTGTGTGTTTATGAAACTATGACTGTTAACCGTACTTCTAGCTATGGTCGGTGGCAGTGAGCATGTGCAGCTGCTGACACTGAGCCACGGAGGAGGAGACGAGTTTGGATGCTGTTTTTTTTTTGCATACTTCACCCTAAAAAAATTTAAGGTCATAGTTTTGGATACATGAATTTAAGACGTTTAAAGACTTTTTCAGGACGTGCTGTAACCCTGTAGATATTTGTGTAAATGAGAAGCTGAACACATATTCCGTCCAAGTGGTCAGTGATGTCAGAAATCATGTTTCCATTACACCTAAAAATGCACAAAACCTAATTATCCTAATTTGAAATGGTACTGAAAAGACCATCCTTTGGGCACAGCCATTGTTTTACTGCTGTAATGCATTCTGGGTTGATGATGTAGATTGGTTGCTTGGTGCCGAGCATCTGGATTTGGCCGTTTACTCACTACTAGTCGCCGTAAGTCACTAGGTTTCAGGAGGGAAAAAAACATAATAATGCCACATGTGGCTGCTTTTGGGTGCACTTTTAATTCCAAAGGAAACAAGGAGACTGATGTTAGTCTGCACAGCTTCCCAAAAGGACAAGGAAAGAAGGAAGTTGTGGGAAATCACTTGTGGGCGTAAAAAACTTCAGATGGACCCGCGGCTATGTTCTGGCCACTTCTTCCCAGAAGCATTTGCTGCATTTAGTCGGCCCATGCTGATGAAAGAGCTGACAGGTGTGGGTCATTATAAACGGAGACTAAAGCCAAATGCTGTGACGACTATTTTCCAACACAAACCCACAAAACTTCCTCTGGAAACCACTGAAGTCCGCTCCAGGACTTATATGATCCTGTATGAGATCGAGCCCGGTGCAACCATATGATGTCACTACCCAGACGTTATTGCGGCGTAAACAACAATGGCGGCCTACAGGTGAAAATATTTTTTCAAATTTTATACAAACTAAGATATTTGAGAGATTTTATTATCGTTCTTATGTAGCTGGTAAAAACACTGATCATTTAGGAAAATGACGTTCTGGTAGCCAGGGTTCGTTTTAAAGGAACTGATTTCAAAATAAAAGTCAGAGAGCGGAGCTTCTTCCTCTGAATGTCTGTAACCTTTTTAAAACGCCGCCTGCAGATTCTAACAGTCGTATTTCATCAAAATCAAAGAAACGAAGCATCCAAAACCTGCTCCCCTGTTTCCAAGAAACACAGCCTATATTTTCTATCCTGTTATAAATTCATGAAGAAGAAGAAGAAAGTTTCTATCTTCTCATGTCATCTCACATGCAGAGACGACGCTCTTCTTTGAATCCCTCCTTCCGCTCTAGAAGTTTCTCAGAAATTGAATCATGTCACTACAGAGGAAAGTGATGCAAACTTAACGCTTTAGGAGGAATTGTGGGAGAGAAAAGAACAAAAAGGGGAAGTAATGTTTTCGTCCTGTAACAGCTGATTCTTCTTCTCCTCTTTTCTCTTCATCCCTTTCTTCCACGATCATGTCCTGCTGTAAAAAATCCACGAACAGGAAACATAAATGATTCAGTCGTCATCTTACAGGAGGTCAGCGCGGCGCCGCGGCCTCCCCGAGTGGCGAGCGGTTGGCTCTAAAAGGGAAAGTATGTTTCTCTCATCGGAGCGAATGTTAATGTGAACTGATGCCACTTCACATATGGAGATAATTCACATCAATAAATAACGTGAGGCTTAGCGTCCAGGAGCCGCTGTTCGTCTAATCTGAATCAGGAAGTGATGAGGTCGAAGCGAGCGAGCGAGCGAGCGAGCCGCCGCGTGGAACCTTCATTTTTAATTAAAGAGCTTCTTCATGAGCTCTTTACACTCGTCTCTCCGTGGTCCACGTTAATGTATGCTTCTGATGTCTCACGAGGAACGAGTCGCTCTTTTATTTATAATCTACATGTTTCTTTATGGTTATCAGGGAGGATCATGGGAATCAGATCAAATCGTGAAGTCACAAGATTAAATACAACGCGTGTGAGGACGACAGAGGAGGAAAAAAATCTTCTGTTATGTGAGTTAAGTCATAAGATTCCTACATGAAAGTGGAGATATCTCAAGGGTAAAGTTTTAACATCAGGAGAAAAAGTCCTAACTTCAGGCTAAAGTTGGTGAAAATGTTATTTTGAAGGAAAAGATCAGAAGAGTAAAACATATTGCCAAGCTTAACTTCCACTTGATTCTCTTGATGTTGTGTTTTATTTCATTACTTTGACTTTAATTCAGTTTTCCATAACTATTTTTCCTGTAAATTTACAATTTTCTTTCTAACATCAGAATGATTTTTTTTTACAATGGAGGATAAGGACCAATTAAAAAAAAAAAAAAAAA
>RPOG01004662.1:10583-41450 GCA_008086565.1 Thalassoma bifasciatum
CGTGTACCCCACATTCTGGAGACTGTTCTCAGAATTTCAAAACATTTTGCTTCATTTTGCAATTGATGAATAAATAAACTCATGAGTTCAGCTCAGTTAACAGTTGGAGTATGAATTTTTTAAATGTTTTTTCTGGTGTTGTATTGATTTCCCTCAAACACATCCTGCTCCACACTTTGCTTCAAACTGTCAGGACATGTTTGTGGAGCATCTCTGTATTGAGCGCTGTTTAACCTGCAGTGAGACGCTCGGCCTCCTGGGAAACGTGTCCCGTTCCTCCTCTGCGCCATCCATCACGGCCGCCGAGGGAGGCAGCCGGCTGTTTGGTCCCGAGAGAAAAGCTCCCAGCGCTGCAGGTTTCTGTTTAAAATCCACAGAGCAGAAGGACGCGGGCCGGTGCGATAAATAAACGCTTTGTGTGGAATAAATCAGCCGACAGTTTCATCGTTCAGCGTCCGAGGGACACGACAACATCCAGACGGCGAAGCTGCTCTTATTCTATCACAGGGGGAGAAGGTTTAATCTGAAGTTATCCATCATTTCAGGGGAGAAAGTCTTAATACCGTATGCAGAGATGTTTTTAAGAAGAAGAGCACTCACTCTGCTTATTTACAGCAGATCAAAACCTTCAGACTCGTTAAAAGATTTCACAAATTAACATTTTACACTGTTGGATCTTAAAAAGGTTCTGAGTAGAGTTTGCAAAAAGAAGGAATGGGAGTGAGACAAAAAAAAACCTCACAGCCTTTAAGAGACAAAATCTGCACAAAAATGTGGATTCAACATTGACCTCCTGATGGTAAAGACTAAAAATCTTTCTCTCTTTGAACGTGGTCGATTGTTGAGCTGCAGAATCAAAACCTCTCACAACACAACGCCATCACTGCTGAGGTTGGACGCAGTAAGACAGACATCTAGAATTTATGAGAAGATCCTGAGGGTTATGGAAGAAAAAAGTCAAAAACATTTCACCAGCTCTGAGCCTGAGGATCTGATTGGCTGTTCATCAAGACACAGGACGATCCTCGACCCAAATGAAGGTCGTTACTGGAGTCGACTGCAGCCCAATAACCATCAGACGGCGTCCGAGGGGCCATTTATTCGGGAACAATATTGTTGCATTTCAGCCTCCAGTTTACATGGAAACAACATGTGAAAATGCTGATGTCATGCTCAGCTTTGTGCACATTGAACGTCCATTGTGCCATGCGCGAACCGAAAAACAACATTTATAGTGACCTGATGTTTCGTTCTTGTGCTGCTGAATCTAATGCAATCTACTTAATCTGTTGCACTTTTTCTGCAATCAGAGAAAAGGAGTCTCTAAACAGCTCCTTCAGTTATATCGCCATCTACAGTTCTGACGTGTACTACAGCGTTTTAAGTCCCTCACTGTTTCCATGTAAACGCAGATTATTTTCACTTTGTTTTTTTGCGTGTTAGGGTGAAAGGCTGCAAAGCGTTGTCGTGTAAACGGGGCCTTTAAGAACAAAAACCTCTTCAAAGGCCTCGTCTCCTTCCACTAAATGGCCCGTTTGGACTTTGACAGAGAGCATCATGGGACGTTGAAAGGTGGAAGAAAGTTTGATTCTCTGAGGAGAAAAACTTGAACCTTGATGGTCCTGATGGCGTCCAACGTTACTGTCATGACGAGGAGATCCCACTGAGATGTTTTCTAGGCGGCACAGTGGAGGGGGGGAGGGGGGGGGCATCATGATCTGCTTTTTCTGAACAATCGAACAATGGAGCTGACGGTTGTTCAGGGGCGTCCTTCATGACTGAGGACCCTGCTCTGTCTGATAATGACAACAGGACAACGCTGCAGTTCACAGTTCAGGAATAATCTCTCTCTTTTGGATCATCCTGCGTGTTCCCCTGATCTAAATCACAGTGAGAACATTATGGGATGGATGGAGAGGGAAGTTTACAAAAATGGACATCAGTTCCAGACAGTGGACGACGAACATGAAGCATCTTCACCACTTGGAGCAACGTTACCACACTGCAAAAACTGAAATCTAAGCAAGTCATTATGTCTTGTTTTTAGTAAAATTTGTCTTATTATTCTTGATACAAGCCACATTCTACTGATAAGTCCTGGAAAATGTCCTATTTCAAGTTATTTGAAGACAAAAATGAGGTCTAAGTTGTAACAAATCAAAAAAATCTGCCAATGGGTCAAGAAAAAAGTTTCTTGTATTAAGACATCTTTATCGTTTCAAGAAACTTCAGGAGTAAATTTTTCTTATCCCATTGGCAGATTTTTTTTACTTGTTACAAGCAATTCACACCTCATTTTTGTCTTTAAAAAACTTAAAATGAGACACTTTTATGACCTGGTTTGGTGAATGTGGCTCAAATTAAGAACAATAAGACAATTTTTACTACAAATAAGACATAGAGACTTGTTTAGATTTCAGTTTTTGCAGTGCACTAACCTCCTGGAAACACTCACATCAAACATCAAGATCAGTGAAGCTCTTCATCACTGAGTCCTTCTTATTTCTGTTTTAGGGATTTTCCATTTTTTTTTTGAGCTATGGTCTTAATCAGACGATGAACAGACTATTTCACATTAATAGTTTTTTTTTACTCAATTATTTGTTGCCTCCATTTCTTCTTTTTTTGCATTTTGTAACACTTATTTAAACTTTTTTTTTTTTTTAAGAAGGAGAAAAGTTCAGCCTCCAACAGACTCATAGGGTCTGATGTTTTCATTCCTTTTCTAAAAATGTTCTTCGCTTCCTTTTTGGCAGTAAATGAGCTTCAGGCTTGAATCCAGGTAAAGATCCTGTATCTTTCTTCACAGCCGTATTTCCAGGTCGGACGCCCTAACAGTAATTTGAGTCGCTTCACTAACGTCGTGGTTACTTCACACGAACATCCCCCCCGCAGCAGCGTGAGTGTGTTTTTAGAAACTCGGAGCCTCACGTGGTGACGAGGGGACACAGAGCTCTCCGGATGAAGCCGTGATGGAAGCAGAGTCAGTGTAGCATCGCGGTGACACTGAGCCAATGACACCGAGCAGACCGAGCTCCCACAATGCATCGGCTGTCCTCAAATATCAATTTTGCACTTGACTTCACACGGCTGGCTCCCTATCGAGGGCTCCTCCGGCTCGTTCCATCCATTTGTCATTAGTAGATCATCAGCAGGGGCCGAAACACACACCAGCACGCTGACACACACTCCGGGTGGACTGTATTAACCAGAGGCAGTCAGTGTGAGTGCGCTCTCTCTCTCTTTTTCCTCTCCTATACACACACACACACACACACACACACACACACACACACACACACAAAATCTGCAAACAAGTCATCAAACGGCTCTTTAACCCCTCAACATCCATCCATTTCTGGCCTTTTTCCCATGCTATGTTTCAAAGCTTCCAACTGTAGAACTATAAGGTCAAAATTCATCTGTGACACCAGTAAATTGAAAGATTAAAGTCTCTAATTTCAGAAAATGTCATGTTTTTATATGTGGCTAAAGTCCACATCAGGATAAATGCAGCTCCAACACTTTTTTTCTCTTCATTTTTTATAACCAATTTTTAACCATCATTAACTTCAAGATGCTTCATTCCAGATATAAAACATCCACCACATCACTTCTACACCTTTTCATCTACATCTGGGTGAAATTTGAGCTTTCTAGGTAAAATTTTGTAGGAGTCTGAGAGTTTTTAGTCTCAGGTTACCAAACACAAGAAGATGCGTCCTAATTTTCCACAGTCTAGTCTGACGACTTCGCACAAACAAAACCAGCTGCATCAATGCTCAGTGTTTTCTTTGCAGTCAACTTTGTTCTCTCTGTGAAAAAGTTTGCCGGAAATTGTGAAATTATAGCTCTCTGTCACAGATTGTACTGCTCCTGTTGCACACATGAATATGAATGATTAAGTGCAGCAAAAATAGTCACACTTTTCAGAAGACTAGCTTGCTATGACAGGCTTTGTGTGAATGCGAAGGCTATTGGCCACTGTAAGTGATTGACAGGGCTGATAGCTGATAAACTGTTGGGAGGCTTCTATGCACCATGTGCCAATACAACTGGCCAGTCAAGCAGAGGGCACTTCCTGTAATAATCAGGCTCTCCTGGCATCAAATATCCGTGTATCTTGTAGCCAGAAGTGTAAGAAAATAAAATATCCCAAGTTTTGTCAGATTGACATTGAGGAGGAAATGCTATAAGACTGTGAAACTGCTGTTATTGATGAGAACAAACAACGGACTTTACAGGAGAAATTTCACCACTTGGAATAATTTGATGAAACAACACTTTTGATATGTTTGAACTCTGGATTCCTCTGGTGAAAAGGAGAGAGAATATTCAGGGTACGGGCGTCAGGATGTGACGTAATGACCCCACAGAGCTAGGACCTCCCAGTTGTTGTGATCACTATCAGAGTTATTCTTTCACTAGTTATGTTTTGTTGGTGAAGGAAACTGTAAAACAAACTTTGTGACTGAAATGTGAAGAATCTAAACTTTCTAACACAGGATTTGTTCCAATGTTTGACGAAGGCGTTACTGTTTATACTTTGACGATGTCAGAGGAATGGCAAACGGGGCACCGAGAATCTGGTGGAGCATAAGAGGTTAAAGAAAGGTGAAAGTGATTCTGACGAGCTGTGAGCCACATTCAGAAAACTCATGACGAAATCTGCGAAGGCGCCGAGACACAGACGTGCTCTCGTCTTATTTGCCCTCAGATTTAGAAAACGAAACACACACAAAGCTTCACACTCGCTGAGGAAGTAAATGCACACACACACACACACTCGAGGCCATCTCACCGTTTTCACATCAGGGAGCTTGAATGAAGGAAGGACTGAAGACCTGGTGCTGTGTAAGTAAGGAAACATGCATGAAGTCCAAGTCAGGTTCACTTTAACCTTTTTTTCCACTCATGTCTCAGAAATGACAACTGGTTTGCTTTTTCACAGGAAAGTGCCACAAAACAGCCACATCATTGCAACACATTGCATGTTTCCTTTCATTTTTAATGCATCAGAAGAAAATTGGATCATTTATAATTACAAAAACACATACTGATCTTGATAAAGATGATATTTCTTTATTGAAATACTCCTGAAAAATGTGATCTTGTATTTTGGAGCTACCTCTTTCACATCCATTCAGTCGGTGCTGCAGTACCAGATCTTTGTTCTTCCACCTCAACATCACACATCACATTTTATCAGTCGATCCACAGAGGAGGAGCTGAAAACTTTCAGGCTGAAGAACAGAAAAAAAAGAACAGAAAAGCTGAAAAAGTAACTCTTGAGGAGGAGGAGGAGGATTTGCAGCCAAAATACACCAAATGTGTCTCTCCTTTTGATGTGCAACCCCTCTGTTTTTGCTGAATGCCGAAGCAGTGACACAAAGTTTAGCACTGAATATAAATGAAACATTCAATGACTTTCAAAATAAAACAAACTGTGTCAAAACCAGATCATATTTAGCTTGACTATAAAAACAAACCAACATATTGGACAGTTGCATACACTGACATTTTGAAGGGCTCTCAAGGGGGCACCAAAAGACAGGTTTTGGCTCCCAAGAGAACAGTTCATAGTGTTTTGCCATCCAGAAGGAAACAGAAAATGTATTTCAGCTCCCAAATGGGCACTTATAGGGGCTCTTTGGCTCCCATTAGGACACTTTAAAGACATTCTGGCTCCAAAAGAGACAGTTTAGCATGGGTTTTGGTTCCCAAGAAGATATTTCAGTGTGTTTTTTGACAACCAGGCAGGCACTTTGCCTGAACCTGAGCAACTGCAGCAACCCCAGATCATAGCACTGCCCCCACAAGCTTGTACAGTAGGCACTAGGCATGATGGGTGCATCACTTCACCTGCCTCTCTTCTTACCCTGATGCGCCCATCACTCTGGAACAGGGTAAATCTGGACTCATCAGACCACATGACCTTCTTCCATTGCTCCAGAGTCCAATCTTTATGCTCCCAAGCAAATTGAAGCCTTTTTTTCCGGTTAGCCTCACTGATTAGTGGTTTTCTTAAAGCTACACAGCTGTTCAGTCCCAATCCCTTGAGTTCCCTTCTCATTGTGCGTGTGGAAATGCTCTTACTTTCAGTCTTAAACATGGCCCTGAGTTCTACTGTTGTTTTTCTTCGATTTGATCTCACCACACGTTTGAGTGATCGCCGATCACCATCATTCAGGATTTTTTTCCGGCCACATTTCTTCCTGGAAGACGATGGGTCCCCACTCTCCTTCCAGTTTTTAATAATGCGTTGGACAGTTCTTAACCCAATTTTAGTCGTTTCTGCATCAATCTCCTTAGATGTTTTCTTTGCTTGATGCCAATGATTACTGGGAAGAGTTTGTCTGATTGTAGAAAAGGTGCTGGTGTCCTACACAGAAAGGTGTACCAACAAATCCTTTACTCTTCGTTGAGTAACGTGGTCAACCCCAATTTATTGAACAAAGGTCGACTTTCTATTAGCGGGTACGTCATTAATAGGTTATCCTCCGAGCATGGATAAACGAATCAATTTAGGTCCACCGCTGTTTTTTTTTTGGCCAGGCAGTGTATAAATAAGTGAATAAAGATACAAATACACAAAATGGTGTTGAAAATGTTAAAAATCAGTTCACATTTTGAGCTAATTAAAATGATTCAGATTTTAAAATAGTAATCTTGTTTGGGGTTAGTATCTGTTTCCAGTTAATACATTTTGGTTTTTATTAATTTCTTTTGCTTACATTTTGGGTCATTGTTACAAACAGGGTTTTAACGCCGCATTATATAGCCCACGTACTTACTGGGTTGGAGGGGGGCAGCAAACATATTTGAGACTTTAAAGTAGGCCCTGAGTTAGAAAAGGTTGGGAATCACTGGTCTAGAGGGAGAGTTTTTCAGTCCTCCCCATCACCTTCATGGCAGACTGTACTGTTTGTGCATGTGTGTGATGATACCGACTGTTAAATTAAGAAAGATGTTAAACATGACTTGCTTTTAAAGAGGAATAAAGAACCATTATGTCCACAGGGGGCACCAGAATCTGACCAAAAACCTTAAAGTTTCCCACAGGAGCTTTGAGAAGAGTTTTACTGTCTGCTCTGAAACAGCTGCTGTTTACAGGCGGAGCTGTGGCTCAGCGGTACAGCAGGTCGTCCCAGTTGAAGGTTGCATCCTCGGCTGCTGCAGTCTTCATGTCAAAGTGTCCTTCGGCGAGACACTGAACACAGAATTGCTCCCTGTGGCATCGCTGGGGGAGTGTGAATGGGACTATTTAGCACTAATGGGCACTGTAGCAGCCTCTGCCATCAGTGTATGACTCTGTGTGTGTGTGTGTGTGACATGTAATGTAAAAGTGCTTTGAGTGGTCCTGAGGCTAGAGGAGAACTGTAGGTGTGCAGTGCATTTATTATTTTACCGTTTAATTGGTTATAAATGATGTATACTTTGACACCTGCCCAGTTTTTCCCCTCAAGATTTTCACCTTTCTCCAACTTTGGCTGCAGAAATCATCCAACTTTCCAAGATTTCTTTATTTGTGTGATTCACAAACGTAGGACCCATCATGGCGACATGGCATGAGCTTGGTTTTAGATGAAAATAACGGTCAAATGCATCAGATCTCATCACTTTTCAGGCTCACATGGAAGTGACAAAGCTCTGGAGGGGACTCTCTGATGCACTCAGAGTTTTGTATGTTGGCTGTTGGATTTCAACATGTATTAATTATCACGCTCCACAGAGTGTATTGATGACAGCGGTGCGTCTCCGGGGACGCGGCAGAGCGAGTTTGAAGAGGCCGCTTCCTACGCTGCTGCGCAATTTGTGCCATCGTCCACCCACGGCCACGTGTGCAAGGCTTCACGGACGTCGTGTCGGAGTCACACAGAATCAATAATGCAACACAGACTTTGACGATAAAGTTAAATTTTTTAAAAGGGCTGTCAAACTTTTTTAAAAGTGCGATTATTCACAGCCCTCTGAATAATTAATTGCTATTCATTGCATTTTTAATCTCATGTTTAACAGTTTTTAAGTCCTTATTAACAATGTAAAGCAAAGAGAGGAGACAGCCTCAGAGTTTTTCATCTGTCAAACATGGGGCACACTTTCATTTTTGTACCAGTTTTTGAAAGTTTGCTTCCTTTGTTTCATACTGTATCAATAAAACACTGTTGTACTTCATGATCTTTGAGGTTTTGTGATGCAGACGATCTTACTGCGCCTGTATGCTTTGCTCAAACTCAAATTTAGTTAATCACATCATTCAACCTCACTTTGTTATTTACTTGCAGCTGAAGGAGCTGTGGCTGAACTATGGTGCACCAGAAGGGACAAAAAGCAGCAAAAATTTTTAGATTTAAGTGTCAAAAAATTAAAGTATTTATACTGAAAACTCAATTTTAAAGTTTGCCTTCAGGTTTACCCTGTTCTGACAGCTTATAGAGTACAAAGTGAAAAATTCATTCCAGTTTTTTTGGTTTTGTTTTGTTTCTGTGAAGACGTTTCCAACATATTCACATATATTTAGCAATTACTTTTGTGATGTGGTATGATAAACCTTATTTACATAAAAGTATACCTCTTCTTTGAGTGGAAAAAAAAACAAAAATCCTGTTCTTTTTTTGCACTCGCGTTATTATCAGAGGTGCATAAATTGATGTAGTATCACAGACAGGTATTTGTAAAAGTGATGGCAGGATATTGTTCTGAAATTGTGTCAGTATCTTTAATGGCAGGGAGATACTTTAATTTTTTTTAAACACATAATTTCATAATAATAGTAATAACTAATTTGACTTTTAAATAGCGTTGCATGGAGCCATCCATGTAATTGCCAATCGATTCTATGAAAGAAAACTAAAGTTATAACAAAATAGCCTTTGAAATCGAGTCAAATTGACCCGAAGACAACAGGAGAGTTAAGAAATGGTTCATCCCTATTTTTGGTGTACGACTAAAAAGAGAGTAGAATTCAGGGAGAACTTGTTGGGACTGGTATTAATACTGAAAGCGCCATGAGCAGTCATTTTAACAGGATTTAAAACAATACGATAAACCCTCCTTTTGAGCATCAAATAAAAAAAACCAACAAGTTTAATTTAATTTTAACGGATATAAAAGTAAATACAAGAAATATGGAATATTTAAAACATTCACAAAGTTCGTCAACCGTTCCATTGCTGTTGGAATCTTTTGGATTTTGAATGGGGCTCTATGGAGTCAACTCACTTTTGGAACCAGCCTCTAGTGGACACTTTAGGAACTGCAGTTTTTGGTGTGTTTGTTCATTTTTCATCACTGGAAGTTGCTGCTTGTTAAAACACTTTCTCTTTTCTTAAACTTATGACTGTGGATGCTAAAAAACTGCCTTTAACATCTTTATTTACTTCTGAATTTTCGATAAATCACCACAGATAATTTCCACTTTTGCTCAGCCGTTGTGCCGTTTGGTGTTTTGTTTTCAACTTCGCGTCACACGCTTTTATGAAACTGAACTTTGTGTGAGTTAACACACACAATGAGGGGGTTGGTCTATTGTATTAAACAACCTTATTATTCTTTAATAGGAATGTTCTGGCTTATAATTGTTTGGCCATCTGTGTGATTAACTGAACTGAATTCAGTCGGTGGCTAAAACAAGATGCGCTGCTTCGCCTTTAGCATGTCGTTCCAGCTTTTTGTTCCCGAATAGAACCGTCACATCCCTGTGCCAGCGCCGTAACAATTAAAAGTTTACCGAAGGGAGACAGAAAACTTTTACCCTTGATTCAAACATGCAATCAGCACCCAGTTTACATCCTGAATAAAAGCAGGGTATATTTAGCATCTTTGTACCCAGTGTGAACAGACCGCCAATTTTCCATTGGCACCTTTTTTTTTGACCGGCGATTTGCTTCATGTTCAGCCACCGTCAGGCTAATTGGACCTCAGGAGAAATAATTAGGTGACACGATGAAAGCGACAGGGATATTTGGCCTCACCAACAAACATCACTTTCTTCCCTTTTGTGCTGCAGATCATGGCGCTTTGCCGTCGCTGCAGGACGAAGCGCCTGCATAAGGAAGGACAAACTTTATCTACTCTTTGGTGAAACCAAAAATTCAAATCTATTTTAAAAAAAAATTTCCATACAGGGGGAAATTACTGGGTGACTCATGTTTCTGCTTTTGGGTTAACCATTAAAGTCATTGGAGGTCGACGTGACAACAGCGTTTTATTCAGACCTAAAAATAAAACCTGACATGTCCGCTTGATTCTCTGCGCTTTGTGTAATAAATTAAAATGAGGTTCATTTCAAGTTTATACGCTCTTGTGCTCCAAATTACATTCGCTAGTGGCTCCAGTGACATACTTTCAACACGGACTCCTCTTAGAAAAAAAACGCCAATGGAAACTGAAGAGTAGCTTGATTAATAAGGATTTCAGATTGGTTCTAAAGAGTCGAGAAGTCCAACGAAAACAAGAAAAGAGACCCAAAGAAATCATGCAAATATTTTATCGAGCTTGATTATGATTACACAGACGAGTCAGGCTAGCTAAACGTTAAACTGTGCATGTAAATTAATTCAGCAAAAGAGTAAGGATGTGATTGTTAAGTTTTGGTTTTATTTCATACAGTAGCAAGAAAGAAATGGTGGTTCAAAATTCTGTATAAAACTTTTAAATGAAAAGGGGGTTAGCTCAGAGTTTTAGCAAGTTCCACAACTAAACAGTCTCAGGTGGAACCAATGACTGTATATAGAATAAACAGCGTGCTTCCGCCTGTCACCGTTCTACGTTTTTGAAGCCAAAAAACCCTGTTTCTCTAGCCGCCATTGTGCAGCCAGAGTCTGCGCAGTAGAGAATTTCTGGTGGAGCAGAGTAAAAAAGAGAAATAAAAATATTTATTTCTTCTTCTTCAGAAGGTTTAGTCTCCTTTTGGCTCTTTCCCGAAGTTTCTGTTATCCCCGATAAAAACTACTCACGAACGGCAGCTGTCAACTATCATAAAACGAAACTTATAACACGGTTTTTAACGTCCAATAACTAATGAGAAACTAACTTCTCAGGAAAAAAACACCTGAACACCATGCAGCCAGATGACATCGTCAATGATGGAATCACATTTCTACTCTCTTTGCAAAGATGCTCCATAGCATTAAAAAATTTCAAAAGGGCCGAGTATAGACCTTATGTACCCCTCCGCCCCGAATACTGGATATGACGTCGGTCTGTGGTCCCCCGCCCCGTAGACGACCTCCGAAGTCAATGAGCCGAACGTCGTTACGTCCACTCATTATACAGTCTATGTGACGGACTCACCAGGAAAGTCTAAAAACAGAGGTGGAACTTCTTTACATGTTGAACAAATTCAGCTTCCTTCTGTCAACATTTAGTGACACTGAACTGTCACTTAAGTCAACTCCTTAATTTTATTAGCAGTCAGGCTTCCTTGAATTTATAGAAAAACAGTTTTATTAAAACAATCTTATCTTATAAATATGAAGAAAGAATCAAATTCTTAAGACTTTATAAAACTGTTTAATTCTGCTGTAAAGTTTGTCTTTTTAACACAGGTTTCTATGGCACTCTCTCCGTTTTCGACTGGGCCTCAAGTGGTCATTGAAGGAACTGCAGTTTTTTGCTCTTTAGTGTTGGTTTAGTTTCTGTCTGTTAGAGAAAGTTTGTTCTTGCTATTGTTGCTAAATTCTGCAAAGGTCTCTACTCATGGTGGGATAAGTTGAGATAAGACTTTGATATTGAGTTAACATTTAAGGTGTTTTGTCGCTTATTAATAATGATTGGTGGAGATTAAAACCCTACTAAGTATAGAACTACCATAACTTATCAAATAAAAAACAATAATAAAAACTAGAGGGTATGTCTTCTCCTTAATGGTAATGATAATAATACATATATAAAAAGCGCCTTTCTTCATACAACAAGTATAAAAGCAGAAGTACACAACACAAAAATTAAAACAACAAGCACAGAAGCAGAATAAGTGAAGAAAATGTAAAAAGAAAGGGTTTATGGGGAAAATGCAGATCTAAACAGGTGTATTTTCAGTTTGATAGTTTTCAAAGTGTTGACATTTTAACCCTCTGATGCATGAATTATGAAAGTCAGTGTCAGGATTTTTCCCTTGAGTGTTTATATTTGTTTCAAGGCATGAAAAAGGTTTTCTTTTTTTTTTTTCAAAATATTTCTAACTGAGCAATCAACGTAAAACTGTGTGAACTTAATGTAAATATGACTCTTTTTTATGTAGTAATGCTTTGCAAAACATTTTAACTCTCCTTCATCCATTTAAACACTGAATAATTTATAGTTTATAAGTTTTTTTTCACCCTCAAATGTTTTTCTGTAACATTTTTAAAAATATGTATTTGTTGGGAAATAAATTGAAAACATTTTTTCAGACCCTAAGAAGAATAAAAATATCCTGACACAGGCTGATATGAATTTCCATCACATGAATCATTGAATTTAGGAGTAAATAACTTTTAAATAGGTGTCCACTGTAGTGACCACTATGCACCACAGGGTTAATGTTGATTGACTGAAATTAAAACATTACTAACCATAAGAACACCATAACTTTTCAAATTAAAGATATAATTTTAATAAAAAACCAGAGGGTATGTCTTTTCCTAAAAGGGTTTCTATTATAGGAGCACAAGATATTACTCAATTATCTTATTTTAGCTGTAGGTGGTCATATTGACTGCACAGTTTTCCTGAGCTTGTGGTTTTTAATGCTGCCTTGAATGAAATTTAAGATCAAAAGCAGCATAAATATAGATGATGGTTGGGGGATCCTTAGATTTTCCTGTATTCCAACCCAAAATTTCCATGGAAATTTTCACAAAACTCAAAAAATGTACCTCTCCTCACAACCCGATTCAGGAATCTCACTTTGTTTACATTTCAAGTTTAGTCACTAATCCTGTTAATGCAGCTTATTAAAGCAGATCTATTGAATATCAGATGAAGCGATGATTTATTTTTGTGTCGTTTCTTTTCTAAAGGATCTAAAGAACCTGGAAGTCCATGTTTAATATCTCCTGAACCTGAGTGAACATCCATCTTTCCTCCTCTCCCTCTTCATCTCCTCTTCCTCCTCCAACTCTCAGGACTGCATGTTAAGCAAAGTTTCTTTAACAATTGATACTGGCGAGCGTAAAGCACAGACAAATGGGCCGGGATGTGCACCATCCATCACAGCGGAGAAGACTCATTGTTTGCAGATTTTAACCTAGAGGAGTTCCTCTCCTGTGAGACCCACAAATCATGAGCTGACAAGACGAGCCGAGCTGAGCCGAGCTGAGCCAGGACAGAGAGGTTCCTCCGTTTGGTCTGATGTGAGCTCGAAACAGAACGTTTGTTCAGGAATCTGCTTTATAATCAACTCCAGCAGCTTGCAAACAGCACTTAGATAAATTAAGACGACTGGGTTAATCACTCGAGTCTTTTTATTTCTCTTTTTCTGGAATCTCACAGATGTATCCATCAGATGTTCTTCATGTCGTCACCACGCAACATTTACCTTTAAAACCTTCAAACGGTTTGACTCCAGAGAGGAAAACACTTCACACAGCTTCCAGCTTTCCTCCGGGCTGATGTAAGTTTGAGCAGTTGTTATGGAATCAGCGGAAAGATGCTTCCTGGAGGAAAAAAAAAAAAATCCACATTATGTTGAATCTACAGGACATCTAAAGAACAGAGAGATCCTGAACAGGAGCCAAAAACTTCCCCTCAGAGATCAGAGATTGATGAAGCAGCTGCTGCAGGACGGAGGAGAGAGTTCAGCACGGCTGCGTTATTCCAGAACAATCCATGTTTCACTTATCCGTGAATTCAACCCAATTATATCTATTTTTACAGCTGAGGGGAAAAATCAGAAGCGTGCAAAAATTAGAATCATTATTCTAAAACAGCACAGCGGTCGAACAGTTCAATTAAACCATCTGGAATCAGAGAGCACGAGGCAGAATGTCACATCTTCATGTATGGTGGCCCTGAAGTGCAACAGAAACAGAAAAGAAAATGTGAAAACAGAAGAAAAGGTGAGTACCTGCAATTTTTTTCTTCTTCTATTTTCTCAAACATTAATTAACTGTTACTGTATTTATCATCATCACTTCTTTTCTCATTTTAACAAGTCAACTTCAGAGTTTGCAGGATTCCTGACTATTTTTTTATGTATCTGCTGTAATATTAGAAGTCTTCCCCTTTCTCTTAGTTTTCTTGTTGACTTCACTGTTGACTATTTAATCGTCTTTTATTAAAGTAGATAATACATAAAGTAGATAATATTTGCAATCAGTGTAATTTATCTTGTGATCGGTGAAATTTATTTTGCAACTCATGACATTTTTTTTTGCTGATCAGTTAAATTTATTTTGTTATTGGTAAAAAATATTTTGCAACTCATGAAATTAACTTTGCAAATCGGTTAAATTTAGTTCCTAATCAGTGCAAAATATTTTTCTGTAATTGGTGAAAAATATTTTGTGAACAGTCAAATTTATTTTACGACTCATGAAATTAATTTTGCTATTCAGGTAAATATATTTTGCAATCAGTTAAAAATATTTTGTGAACAGCAATTTTTTTTTTGACTCATGAAATTTATTTTGCAATTCTTTTGTGAGCAGTGGAAGTTATTCTGCAAACAGTGAAATTTATTTTGTGATCATTCAATTTTTTGTGTGATGAATAATATTTTTGTTCTGAGAAATTTATTTCGCGCTTTTTGAAATATGTATTCCTATTGGCCTTTAGGGCCACCGTAAATAAATACAAAGATGAACTTCCAAATTGTTGATGCCTGTAATTGATCAAGTGATTTAAATTTAGTAAAAGCATTTGTTGGAAATTGGCCTTCAGGGCCACCGTAGTTATTGGCCCTTTACCTTCCACAGGTTCCTCAGCGTCTCCCTAAATGTTCACTGCTGCCTCATGAATCAGGAAAGTGTAAAAAACTGTCTGAAAAATGCAGTTTTGCAAGTTTTACATCACAAAAAAAAGCTGTGACTTGACCTCGAACGTCCCGCTGTGATTGGCTGAACCTCCCTCAGGTCAGAACGAAACCACCCGACTCCTCTGACTCCTCTAACTCAGCCTCCATCACCTGACGGGAGCTGTGAGCTGCTGTGATATCACTAAAGACTTCCTTAAAGAGTGGAGCGGTGGCAGCGCTCTGGTTAATATTCCCAGAGGGACGTCCTTTAAAGATGTGATAAATGATCCGCTTGCGACGCAGACTGTGGACGCTAATCGGTTGTAAGTAGTTGTCGCCGATTGGTGAGGGGATCTTTACCGAAGGTCCTTTGTATTGGGGTCAACATTACTTACATGGGTAGAGTCTATTATTAAGTCTCTTTTTTTCTTTTTACTCGCACATTTACTCACCGACCTTCACCTCGACACTCAGACGATTGCCCTTGGAACGATGAAGTAAAGATTTGTCTTGACAGGGAATATTAATCTGTTCCCATTTAGACAGCTTGGAATAAAAACAGAAAATAAAACAACTTCATAAACAAGAAGAAGGTCAAGTGTTTCTGCGGGAAGCTTCGCTGGGAGCCATTTACTCGCTGCGGTTAAAAACACAAGATCCATTTCCTCCTGAGCCGTGGCAAAGAGCAGATTCAGCGTCTGTGTTTGTTTTAAAGTGGAGGCAAATCAAACTCTCTGAGATTCTTGAACTACGAGACTCAGGCTCTTTCTTTATTTATGAGAGATGAACCAGACGAGAGGAAAGAAATCATCTGAGAGCAGGGTTAGTTGTGTGTGTCATTTTGCTTTACAGCACTAATAAACATGTTTATTAATGCTGGTTCAGAAAAGGTTTTGGTCTCAGGAGCTCATTTGCTCGAGCAGCTGACACTGGACAGGGTCGATTTTTCTTTAACTTGTAGTTTTTGTTAAACTGTCAAGTTTTGCTCTTATAAGGACAAAGTGCCGTACTGTGTCCTCTATGATAGGGTGACCATATTCTGTTTCTCTGAAAAGAGGACACCCCCCTTCTTCAATGTTTTGTTGTGGTGATATGGGCTTGCAGATCGTTGGGACCATTATTAGCCACAGAGACATAAGTTCCAGTTTTGCAGACTGTACATTCTGCCTCCCATTTGTCACGAACAGGACGAAAACAGGGCAACTTTTTTTGTATGTCATCAGTAAAATGACATTTGCGTTCCGGCATTTTCTTTCTGTTCGAGTGTTCTCTGGCAGTGTTCCTACCTGCCTGTCAGCCTGTGAGTGAGTGAGAGTGGAGCGCCTCTGTACTGATTTGTGAATGAATGAATACATGTTCCGGGGTTCGGCTCAAACTCCATCTCTCAGAGCGTGTTTCTAAAGGAACCATTCAACGTGAATGATAAATACACTGTTCTGTGACGCACTCAAGCAAGGCAAGATCAAAAACCCGGACATTTGAAGGATTTTATAAACCCCGACCGGACAGGCTCTTAAAAGAGGACATGTCCGGGCAAAAGAGGACGTATGGTCACCCTACTCTATGATTGTTTGTTCAACTCTGTGGTGGTTGAGAAGAAGGAGATTTTGCTGCCAAAGGGGTGGCAGGGTCACCAGCTTCATCAACACATACGCTACATAGTACGCCGCTATTGTTGTTGTTGTTGCTATAGTGCCGCTTGTGGCGCATGTGAAAATATGACATCAGCGTATCTGAAAAGTTGCGGAGAACCAGTTTACATGGAGCCGCGTATACAGCGTTTCTAAATCTTCCCACTCTGGAACCTGGTTTCAGAAATGATCGTTTACTGACCCACAAAACGCCGTCTCCGCATGGATGATACGCAGATTCGGCAAAAAACGTATGCGTTCTGACCTCGTTTTGTCATCGTGTGGATGGGGTCACAGTCACAAGAAAAGCCACAAAATATGCACAGTATTGAGATGAACCAGCAACCAAACTGAATTACTTGGTGAAAATGGGTCTCAAATAAGCTCAGGTAGTTAATCCAGAGAGTTAAAAACAGATAAAAGTATCTCAGAATTAATCCTGTACCTACCTAGAGGCCAGTGAAGTGAGAAAGCGTTGAGTTATGTGCTCATGTTTCTTAGTTCCAGTTAAGGGACGAGCTGCTGCATTTCTGAAAAAAAAAGCTATAAGTTCTGACTGATCAATGCTGACAAACAGAGAATTACAGTAATCTAAAAGACAGGTAATAAAAGCAAGGATCATTTTTTCAAGGTCTTCCTGGTTCAAAAAGACCTTGAGGAAAGTGACTATAACAAGCAAAATCGTCAAAGTGTTTAAAACTGATGAAATATATTTGACTTTTGACAACATCGTTAACATGAGGGTGAAAATATAGAGACGTTTATGAGATGTGAAAAAAACATTTTGTCTTTATATGAACAGATTCTCTTCTCCTGTATTAAAATATTCCCACTAAGAAACAGTATATCAGTTTCTCTCTCACACACACACACACACACTTAGAGGACATATTTCATGGACTGCGTAGTGGATCTTTTAAAACCCTGAGAGCCTGATCATGGTCTTAAAATCTCTAAGTGGTGGAGATTCTGGCAGCTGTGTGGAGAAAAAACCCTGACGGAGTAAAAACAGCCGCCATTAGCCTCATCGTTACCTCTAAAGTAACACTGCAAATCCATTTAATCTGCCTAATAACTGACAGAGCAGCACCGTGTGTGAGTGTGTGTGTGTAGAGAGAGCAGGATTTAGACTTTACACCAGTGAAAGTAATAACGCAATGATGAAAAATTGCCCCATTACAAGCAGAAATCTCCATCAAAAATTCATTATGAGCAGGAAAAGGTGCTGGAAACATCAAAAGTGAGAGTGGGATGCAGCTAAAGGCTCCATCAGGGGGAGATTATTGTGTTTAGAGCTCGTACATTTCTGCACAGAGGAGCCGTGAGCGCAGGACTTTCAGGATTTATCCTCCTTTTACAGCAGGTTTAGGTAAACACTGAATGATGAGCATTAATTTTCAGGCTTTAATGTGTTTGGACTCGTAATGAAAGCATCGCAGCCACAGGAAGTGTCATGATGAAGATCTGTTTCGGACAAGTTTTGTCTTTGAACTTCGACTTTCAACTTTTAAACTGCACAAACATTTCAAGTAGAGAATATTTTACATTTTATTTGACATTTTTTGTCTCCGCCCTCAAAAGAGAAGCACTCCAGTTGGATTCATTTGAGGTCATTTGCATCAGTTTTAGTTCTGGGTGCTGTTTTATAACCTTACAGAGCAGATGGAGCTGCCTGATTCATTTTCTAAAACCCTGCAGATCCATCTTGCCAAGCTCCACTGATAACAATTTTCACCCGGTTCAATCTTGACCGGACCAATCAGGGAAGAGAGGTGGGAGCTGCGAGCGTGATGACAGAGGGGAGCGCCTGAATGTTTGAGAACAATGGCAGCGTGTGAAGCGATCTCCGTGGACGCCGCAATATCTGCAGTTTGGTTATGTTTCATTCATGTTCAGTGTATTTCTGTGTTTCAGTCTCATGTTTTTTTAGTTATGTGTACTTGTGTTTCTTGTTGTGATTTTCCCCTATATCTTGTGCTCACTCTGCTCAGGTTTCCTAAGTTACAGTCGCTGCGTTTCCATTACCCTTGGATATGCGGAAAAATTTAAATAGAGCTATGAAAAACTGGTAATGGAAACACCTGAATTGTGAGAACACTAAAATATTGCTAAAACGTTTTTACGCTTTCATGAGGTGGTTTTTCAGACGTTTCAACATTCAAATATATCGCAAAAGCGCAATGGAAACACTTTACACATTACACGTCACAGGACAAGAAGTACCTGGTCACATGATCACTTCTCTATGAGTAAACACGGCGCGCTACGTTTGGACAGAGGAGGAGACGGAGACTTTTCTCACAATTATTTTCGAGAAAAACATAACGGCCATACTAGACAGCAAACAACAGAGGAATGCAGAGTTATAAGGAGATAGAAACTGATCCTCTAGCGCCCATCTTCCAGCAGTAAAATCTTGTGGGATGATATTTGACGAGAGTTACGGTGCTCCTGCCCAGAACAACCTTCAATGGAAACACATACTTTGTCGAAATTTTAGGAATATCACTTTTATTTTGCGAAAAACTGTAATGGAAACCCAGCTACTTCCTGGTCTTGGGTTTCCCTCTTGTGTGATTGGCCCTCATGTGCTTCACCTGTGTCATGTGCCACACCTGGGTTTGATTAGCTCTTGTGTATTTAATCCCTGTCCTGATTCAGTCTGCGTCCATCCATTGAGGTATGTTGTCTCCTGCTTCTTCCTTGGGTTTTTTTTTTGTTGTTGTTGTTGGGTTTTTTGTTTTTTGATCCTTTTTTTTTTTTTTGGTTTTATTTTTGTGCCTGGACTTTTTAGTTTTTTGAGTTTAATCTGCACTTGAGTGCTCCTTCACCTGTTTCTTACCAGGCTCCTCGATCCTGCCGTGACCAATGACTGTATATAGAATGGACAGCGTGCTTCCGCCTGTCACCGTTCTACGTTTTTGAAGCCAAAAAACCCCGTTTCTCTAGCCGCCATTGTGCAGCCAGAGTCTGAGCAGTAGAGAATTTCCGGTGGAGCCAAGTAAAAAAGAGAAATAAAAATATTTATTTCTTCTTCTTCAGAAGGTTTAGTCTCCTTTTGGCTCTTTCCCGAAGTTTCTTATATCCCTGGTAAAAACTACTCATGAACGACAGCTGTCGACTATCGTAAAACGAAACTTATATCGCGGTTTTTAACGTCCAATAACTAATGAGAAACTAACTTCTCAGAAAAAAAAACACCTGAACACGATGCAGCCAGATGACATCTTCATACTACCTTAGCGTAAGGATGAGAGAAACGTTTCTACCAGGTATCGTAATTTTTTTAAAGTTTTCCCGGCTCATACCTGGAATACATGGGGAGGCGGGGCTTATGACCTATACTGCAGCCAGACACCAGGGGGCGGGGCATCTGCTGGAGGCTTCAGTTTGAGCCCAACGTCGTTACTCACACTGATTTTACAGTGTATGGCCGTGACACTCTGTCGTTTCTTGGAGTTTCTAAAAGAGTTTTGGATTTTGGCATTTTAGACTTCTTTTGTTACTTGGGACTTTTTGATTCAGAATATGCGATCGGGTGTTCTCCTCCACTTGTGTTCCCTGCACCTCATAACTTATGGCTTTTTGCTGTGGCAGATCTTGGTGCACGTGCTAGAGCAGCAAATTTTCCTCCATATTCTATTCTATTCTTTTCTATTCTATTCTTCAGTTAAAGGAGAAGTAAGCAGAAATTTTCGATAGGTTTCGCTTCTCTGTTTACAAACGGCATCCAAACTCATCTCCTCCTCCGTGGCTCAGTGTCAGCAGCTGCACATGCTCACTGCCCCCGACTGTAGCTTGCAGCATGGCTAACAGGCGTAGCTTCGTAAACACACCATAGGCGGTAAAAAACAGCTCTGCCAGCACCTGTAGCATTGCATGAGAGAAACTCAAGAGCCTTACACCTGACGTCCTGCTGATGTAGAATTATTCTTTCTCTCTTACAGTTTACACTAACACACACGTACAGAGGCCCAGAGATGAAGATTGAGCAGGATAACGCCTGTGAAAACTAAATTTTTAATGTTTTTAATGAAAATTCTGCGTATTCTACCTTTAATGAGACCCTTTATTTGCTGCACTGGGACAACACCTGATTTGCACAGGAGTAGTTCTATCATGGTGTTAAATCATTTGGAAACTTACAGAAGTCATTTTTTGTTTCATTTATATTTCAGACTACAGTTTCAAACATTAGTTGGCTATTAGTCAAAGTTTTTTATGATTGTTTTTATTAGATTCTAATTTATTCTAAACAGCTGAAAGTGTGTGATTTGTTAAACATTATTTGTGATGGGGGTATAAATGGTTCTTCAAAATTAGGAACTCTAGGAGTGTTTGTGTCCGCACTTCCATATTACATAAATTAATCCAGTTAAAAGCAGCACTAAGATAAACTGATATTTCTCTTTTTTGTGAATTCTTAGATGAAATAAATGAGTTTGCAAATACTCACACAGGTTTAGTTTTTGTTTTCTGTTTTGATTGAGTTGAATCTGGGACTTTTCAGTTTTTTTTTACAGAAAACAGTCTCTGGTTTTAAAACCATAATCCCTCTCATAGCTCTTGTCTGGAGCAGAGAGTGAAGTTTGAAAGTGAAACCTCTCAGTTCAGACTCTGATCCGTTCTGCCTCCCCGCGTTTTTCCCACCATCTGTCCGTGAAATGTGGACGCCGGCGCTCGGCTCCTCCTCTGTTTCAGGGTCTGAGCTTCAAAAGGCCTTTTGTGAATTTTAATGTCACAGAGAGCTTCTCTTTACGAGTGGCTGTAATTAGTGTTTGTTAAGACGAATGCAGCCGCGTCCTCATTAGCATGGCGGCATTTAATGAGCAGGAGCGTCACACGGCTCTAATCAGCAGGATAAACAAATGAGAGGAGGAAAATCGTTACCTGCTGGATGGAAACACGACGTGCCTGTGCTGACGACCAGAGTTTACAGCCCGACTCGAGCATGAGGGGGGAATAAATTCACCACACACACAAATCCTGTTTTCAACGATAGTTTCTCCTATTTCTCTTCTCCTTTGTCCCACTTTTGTTCTTTTTTTGCCTCCAGTGTTTGCTTCTTTTTTCTGTCTTCAAAAAGAGTTTCTCTGTTTCTCGGTTCATTTGTAAACTGAATATCGGAGCCTCTGTTTCATAGCAAATTGATCCTGAAAACAAAATGAAACTTTTATGAGGAACAAAATGAAAGTGACTCTGAAATCTTTTATATTTTGAGTGAAATTTTTCAAAATTTCCAGCCAACACAAAAGAAATTTGATTTTATTTTTTCAGCAAATTGTAAATCACTGTTAACAAACACTATTTCTTTCTTGAATAATAAGTTTCTCTCGCGCTGTTTCTCCTCTCTGATGCTCACAGTCATCAATCGCTTAGTCTTTATTTATAAAACAAAAAATCACATCAAATGTTACCTCAAGAGGCTTTGAAACCAGAGTAGATGGAAACTTGCCTCAGTTAATTCTACAGTCCATTTAAAAAGCATTATTCAGATAAACCTGCCTGTTAAAATGTTCTTTGTTTTTTCTGTTTTTAAATTCGAAGCCATTATTCTGCAGAGGAGGATTGGATTTACTGATTTATTAATTTCAGACACAATAAATGCCTTATTTAGTACTTATAATCCATTGCGGCATCGTATACCCTTGAATTGACTTGAATTTTTGGCTGAAATAAGCTGAAACTGAAACTGATGATAAAAGAAATAAGGTACAATGTTTTTGATTTTCATTATCCCCAAAAACAAAGTCAGAATTCTGGCTTTTTTCCCCAGAATGATAATCAAAAATAGGGAATCTTGTTGAATTTTTTACCATTGGACCTAGAACTCTCCCGTAACTATTCATATTTCTACATTAGCCCGAATAAAACGAGAATGAATGATCTCATTTGTCTTTTATTTACAAACAAAAAACACTAAAGAATACCTCTTTTTTTTCTTTCTCTTTAAAGTGGCCTGCAGAAGTGAAAGGAGATTGGATCTTCATTTTCAACCACTTTGCTTTGTTCAAGACAACTTTTTTACTGGATACAACGTGACGAGGTAATGTATTTATCAACAGTTATGAAGCAAACTTTGTAAGTTTGTAGCGGAGGTTAGTAGCCAGCAACGTTTAACTTAGCTACTCACAGCCTGGTGCTCTGATACATGTCTGTACACTGCAAAAACTGAAATCAAAGCAAGTCATTATGTCTTATTTTTAGTAAAATTTGTCTTACTTAGACAAATTAGCCACATTTATTAGACAAGGTCAGAAAAATGTCTCATTTCAAGTTTTGTTAAGACAAAACAGACAGAAATGAGGCATCAATTGCTTGTAACAAGTCAAAAAAATCTGCCAATGGGATAAGATAAAAGATTTTTGTTTTAAGACATCTTTCTAATTTCAAGAAACTTCCTGGGCAAATTCGTCTTATCCCATTGGCAGATTTTTTTGACTTGTTACAAGCAATTTACACCTAATTCTTGTCTTAAAAAAACATGAAAAAAGACATTTTTATGACCTCGTCTGGTGAATGTGGCTCAAATCAGAACAATGAGACAATTTTTACTACAAATAAGACATAATGACTTGCTTACATTTCCATTTTTGCAGTGTAATGCTGGTGAATCCTGGTTATGTCCTACCAGTGCTCATCTACCACCTCCAACTTATCACAGACAGCTTAACTTGTGTTTTAGCCTTCAGCCCATGCTCTATCACTCTCCTATTTATCCTTGTTCTGCTCCTTTGTTCCTTTTCTGTCAGGCAGTCAAGCTGCGATGTCCATTATTTTGACTAAATAAATCACAGAAATTGTCTTTAGCAGAGAAAAACTTAGATCTCTCTTCTCACTGATTAACTTTGTCAGCCATTGTGTTGTTGTCATAGAGACTTAGACATGTTATGAGATCAGGAAGCTAGGAATTAACTTTTAGAAATAACCCACTTTAGCGCTGGTAGTCTTATTTTTAAGTTGGAGGTTAAGACACTTAAGGCATAAATCTAGGTCACTTGAAAAATTCCTCACTGGGACTTTAAGTTGTTGTGTTTCTGTTTTTATGGCGCTGGATAAAAGTTATTATGAAAACGACTGTGTTCAAAGTTGCTGTTTTTTCCCATCTCTCTTATTGTTTTAGACAGCTGAAGAAAGATGGGAAATGTGTGGAGTAAAAGTTAGTCCAGCGCCTACAACTCGCCTCTGTACTTGAGATGCACGCTGTAGCTAACATCATTTAGCTTTGTTAGTGCACTCTGTCAGTGCTGCTTTAATTGTGCAAATGACAAATGACGCATAATCAGCTTTATTTCCTCGTGTTTTAAGAGGATGGATGGTTAGAATGAAGCATGGGAAACAATTTAGAATCATAATGAATCTGTGTTGAGCTAACCTTCGCTCTTGTTTGGGTTAAAACTCTTTGTTCGGTTTTTAAAAGTCGTCGTATTGAGAAGGGGATGAAAACATTTAAACCTTCACTTCACACGTTGCCGTCATCGTCTGCGTTGTTTGACCCGTTGTCTTAATAAATAATTTAGCGGTGTTAAAAGCAGCAGAGTGAACTGAAACATTCACACTGTAACACATTAGCATACTAATTAAAATACCATCATATCCCACGGCACGCGGATCCTCACACTCCTCCCACTCACTAACACAGCTCCCTCTGGTCTCTCTCTGACCTCTGACCCCACAGCGCTGCGATGATGACACCGATTTCATTAATCCTTGCCGCACTCAGATGTAATTAACGAGCCGGAGAAGCGGCTGGAGGTGAATATCAATCCGGCGGAGCGGTGGGGATGTGGGCAGCGGCTCCTCTGTCCACCTACATGTTCAGATGTGTCCATCAAACAGGGAGCAGCAGAAAACACAGAAGGTAACGCACAACCAGGACGCAGATATTAAATCTTTCACACAGTTTGTCTGACACCAGCTAAAGTAACTCTGGAGCTGTTTCAATAAAGTCTCTGCTCTTTTATTCACGACGCCAGAAAGGTTAAGAAGTGATGTGACTTTTATTAGAGAAAGTTGGACTTGACTGAGAGCAGAAATGTGCTGAAAGTGGAAAAAAATTGGAAGTGTGACAGAAAAAGATTGATCAGTTTCACTACGAAAGAAAGAAGAGACTGGAATTATTTCCTCTGAAATGAGTCGCCGCAAATCAGGCTGGCGATGTGTGGAGGAAAAAAGACAAAATTAATTGCAACACACCACCAGACCAGTAGAGGACAGGTGGAAAAAATAAACCAAAAACAAATGTTTCAAAAGCCGATCAAATAATGAGCTTGTTGATTGACAACTCTCAGTGAAATTCATCCTTTTCAAACAGCTTTATATCATCATTAAACTCTAATATGTGGATTAGATTTTGACACTTACATAAAACTAAACCAGGATTCATTCCAAAAGGACTTCTTCTGTTGTAAACCAAATATCCACTGACACCTTCAGCTGAAGGTTTCCAGTTTAACAGGGTCACTCTTTAAACTGGAACACCCGGAGCTGACAGAGACATAGTCATATGATCAGTGACGTGTATCGGGGGGGCCCAAGGGAGGCGGTTGCCCCCTGTCATGACTGAAAAGGTGAAAAGTGCATCCTAAAGTGTCCTCTTGGGAGCAGATTTTTTGATAAAATACTCTTTTTAGAGCCAAACAGTGGAGTGCCCTCTTGAAGTAAAAACAGACAAAATTGACGTCTTGGAAGCTAAATCATAATGGAATGCCTTCTTCTTTGGGATCCAAAATTCACATGTATATGCCCTAAGCACCAAACAAAAGCTAAGGTGCCCACTTGGGAGCTAAAATCTGACTTAAGTGCCCTCAGAGGAGCCTTTCTGAAGTAAAAACACACAAAAGTGCTCTCTTTAGACCCAAAATACATGCTGTAGTGACCTCTAGGGAGCCAAAAAACACACAAAAGTGTCTTCTTGGGAGCCAAAACTAACTCTTAAGTGCCTTTTTGGTGCAAAAAAAACACTTAAAGTGCTTTCTTGGGAGCAACACTTGACGCCAAAATACACACCAAAGCCAAAATGTGCTAAAGTTCCCTCTTGAAGTCAAATTACACTCTGGAGTGCCTTCTTGGGAGCTAATACATACTCATGAGTGTCCTCTTAGGAGCCAAAAAACACTTACAATGCCTTTGAAGGAGCCAAAACACACTCTTTAGTGTCCTCTTGGGAGCCCAAAAACACTTAAAGTAGCCAAAACCAGCTAAGGGGGCCTTCTGGGGAGCCAAAAATATCTAAAGTGCCTCCTTAGAGCCAAAACAAACTCCTTAGTGCATTCTTGGGAGCCAGAAACCATGCTGAAGTGTCCTCTTGGGAGCAACACTTGAAGCCGAAATACACACCAAAGCCAAAATTTGCTTAAGTCTCCACTTGAAGCCAAAACACACTCTTTAGTGTCCTCTTGGGAGCCAAAACCAGCTAAAGCGCCTTCTTGGGAGCCAGAATAGCTAAAGTGCCTCCTTAGAGCCAAAACAAACTCCTAAGTGCCTTTTTGGGAGCGAGAAAAACTCTGAAAGTGCATTCTTGGGAGCCAAAACCAGCTAACACCTTCTGGGGAGCCAGAATAGCTAAAGTGTCTCCTTAGAGCCAAAACAAACTCCTAAGTGCCTTTTTGGGAGCAAAAAAAACCCCACACAAAAGTGCATTCTTGGGAGTCAAAATACATGCTTAGTGTCCTCTTGGGAGCCAAAAAACATAAAAAGTGCCTTCCTGGGAGCCAAAAATAGCTAGAGTGCCTCCTCTGAACCAAAACACACCCCTTAGTGCCTTATTGGGAGCAAAAAAAACACATAAAGTGCCTTCTTAGGGGCCAAAACACATGTTGAAGTGTCCTCTTTGGAGCAACGCCTGAAACCAAAATACACACCAAAGCAAAAATGTGCTTAAGTTCCCTCTTGAAGCCACAATCACACTCTGGAGGGTCTTCTTGGGAGCCAAAACCAGCCAAAGTGCCTCCTAGGAGCCAAAACAAACTCCGAAGTGCACTCTTGGGAGCAAAAAAACATGCTGAAGTGTCCTCTTGGGAGCAACACCTGAAGTCAAAACACACTCTGGAAGCCAAAATACACACATGGGGGCCAAACATGTGGTAAAGGACCCTTTTCAAGCCAGAACACATCAAAGTTCCCTCTCAGGAGCCTAAATACATACTAGGGTGCCTTTTTGGGAGACAAAATTTGCACTTTAGTGAGTTATCGGAAGCCAAAAAGTGCTAATATGCTCTCTTGTAGCCAAAACACACAAACGTGCACTCTTGGGAGCCAAATTCACGCTAAAAATTCCTTTTTGGGATCGAAATCCAGGCTCAAATTCCCTCATTGTCGGCGAAGTACACTAAACTGCCCTTTGGCTTGTTAAAAACATGATACCTGTCTTTGTTGGAGGCAGAACTGGTGCTGTATGTTCCTCTTTGTTCAAAACTCTGTGCACATTATCAGGCTAAAAAAGACTCTTGTTTGGGAGATATTAAACCAAGTCCATCACAGCAGGGGGTCATTGAATTACAGACAGATGGAGGAAGAAAATAAACGCTGTGGCTGCTCCACAGATAAGGAATCAAGACCTAGAGCTGGAAGAGATGGTTAACTCCCTGATGCAAATAGTTAAAATTCATGTCACAGCTTCAGGTGAGACTTAATGCACCAAAAGATTGGATGAATTTCTGTTTGCATGGACAGAGGATGAGAAAATATTCACTTCATGCACAAATATAAAAAGAGACGTAATGAAAAGTAAAACTAATCCTCTGTTTGGTTTTTTTGGTCTCGGTTGGGGAAAGCAGGACGAGCGGTTTAAAGCGCAGAGATTGTTGCAGAGGAGAGAATCGACCTGATAATTAAGAAGACAGGCAGGTAAAGCAGGTGTGTGTGTGTGTGTTTGTGCCTGCAGAGACACGAGTGCAGAGTTTAGTCTTCAGTTTACGGTCCACGCGGCTCCTTCTCACCTTTAAATGATCTCGGCGTCGACCTTCGCCCACATGAAAGCGATATTCTGACGGCTGGTGAATGAAGCGGCCTCAGAGGAAAACGTCTTCAGCCGACTTCACACACAGCTCTGCGTGTTGAAAAGATGAACCCTCTGCTTTATCTCACACTCTTTATTCTCCTCTAATTAGCCATCGGCGTGGAATCGCTCCCCGTCTCTCTGTGGCCGAGCGGCGGCACATCCTTTTCTTCTGGCACCTTTTGGGAAATTAATTCATTTATTGCTAAAGTGTCTTAATAATTACAGTGACATCGAGGTTAATTGCCTAATCTCTATTGCCATGGAGGCATCCCGTTGAAATCCCCACACAATCTGTTACAGAAACAGCAGCCAGAAGATCCTCTGTAACCAGAGGGGACGCTCTGACCCAAATAAAGTTTTTTTTCTCTCTCTCTCTCTTTTAACATCCAGCAGGTAGCGGACAGGGAGCTCAGGTACGCTGTCATTAATTTCCCACTTTGATTTAAGGCTGGAAACTTGTTCTGGAGCAGAGGGAGAGAGGCTGTCTGAGGTCTCTAAAATATGGAGGTCCGCTCGCACAATGTCAGCCAAGGACTCCTGTTACTACCTGTAAAATAAAAGTGCCACCTTTTCCTTTTAATCCCGCCGTCCTGAATCATGACGAGAAGTCTTTTTCTCTGTTAACAATCGATCTTTGCTTTAATGATCAGATTCGTCCTTCAAGATTTCACTGCCTTCACATGCAGAGGCACCATTTAAATAAGGAGATATCGCTCTGCTAAAACTGTATTTTACTGCGTGTCCAAAGGTCACTTTGTGTTTCAACAGAAGACCAGAAATTATTTTATTTCTCCTTTTTTTTAAACTAAAGATCACTCACTTGAATCAGAATCAGAAACACTAATTTATCCTGTTGGGGAAACTTAATGTTGCTGGATGCTCATCACACAGTACAAGAGTAGAAAAGAATAATTAGGGATAAGAGGGACAATAAGGAATGCAATTAAAATTAAACATCAAATAAAATAGAATAAGCAGTGCAAATGGTACAAAAAGCAAGAAATAAGCAATAAAATTACAGTAAGTGAACCAAAATATTGCAGATATTACACTTTGTAATGTGTAATATTTGTTATAATAATAATTATAATTTGTAGTAATCATTTGTGATATTGAATGTCTGTCTCAGTGGAATAAGCTGAAGCTGGTTTGAAGATTTCACAACCTCTGCAAATGTTGCAATTATAATTGAACTTTCATATTTCAGAGTTTTTAAATCCGGGGTGGAAGTAATTAATTACAAATACTCAGATTACTGTAATTAAGTAGTTTTTTGGGGTACTCGTGCTTTAATGAGTAGATTTTCAAGTCTGTACTTTCACTTGTACTTAAGTAATCATTATGCCATGTAATCTACTTAGTTACTTTTAAAACCATTGTTGAGTACTGAGTACAATTTTCATTAATATCTAAACCTTTTATCTGCATTTTTGTAGCCAGTAAGGTGATTTAACAGCAAACAAGCCAATGAAAACCAGGACATACGGATGAAAAACAAAACAAAACAAAAAAATGTTAATGGATATTAATGATTAATATTCATGGATATTCTATCAATAGTCGTGGCAGCAACTGCACTTCATCTAATTTTGTTTTTTAGCTGCCTGAGACCTTTGCTGAATAAGGAAATAAAAACTTCAAATGAGAAAAAGAAAGACAAAAAACAACCAGTCAAAATAAGCAAAAAAAAAAAAAAAAGTATTCCATCTTATCAGTTATTAATGATTATTGATAGCGTTTTAACTATTGGTAAAGCAAAACACGAATGTAGAGCCCTATCTGGAGAGGTGACAGTGACATCACCAGTTAAAGTAACTAATAATCTGAGTAGTTTTTTTTTATGAATACTCTGTACTTTTACTTGAGTATTTTTCAACATCAATACTTTTACTTGTGATTGAGTAATATTTTAGAAATGTAGCAGTACTTGTACTTGAGTACAGATTTTCAGCACTCTTTCCACCACCGCCTAAAACAAATCTAAGGTTGTTATTTAGTGCATTTGTGTTTTGTATAGTAAGCAGTTTTATTTTGAAAAGAGTGCTTTTATTTTGATATTGGCTGCACTTCACAGCACTGGAGCAGAGTGAGAGAGAGAGAGAATACTGTGTGTTTGAAGGACAAGCTTCCACTAAATCAGTAAACGAAAACCACTTGTGTTGGTGAGTGCTTGGAGGAAACTACAACCTCCCAGATGTGGAGACATTTCATTGATCATCAGGTTAGAAATTCAGGGAAGTGAAACAACAGGTGACTTTCAAAATAAAAGAGATCATGTCAACACAAGACTGATTTCACTTCCTGACAACAAATGGACATAAGTAGTGCAGCCTGAGGACTAACTAATCGAGGTGCTCAGAATAAAAGTTTAAACAAACACAACTGACAAAACTGACAAACAATGAAGACGACACAACTCCAACGGATATTAGCAACATAAGCAGAAAACAAATGTAGGACGAGCCTCAAATAAATACCTTTCTGCAAGTCTTGTGATATGCAGGATAGAGATCAAGAACAGAGAAACTGACAAGAAGAAATTTGCACCATTACTGTGATACCATTACTTTTACTTGTAACAAGTAGAGGAATAAATTACTCTTGAAATCCAGTAATAATATTACGGTTACTCTCCCAAAAAGTGACGTGTTACTCGTTACTTCCTTAACGTTCTTATTTGGGTCAATGACGTGACGTCCCTTTTTTTGTGTCCGAGAGCAATATTTCCTTCCATCATGAATTGAGTATTTCATCACATATATTTCTTTATTCTATGAAACCTGTGTTATTTGAACACATCTTTAAACTATTAAAATATAACATGTTTTTTTGTGTTTTGGTTCCTCAAACCCCCAAAATGTCAGGTGGTGCAACCGTCCTGACTAGTATCCACAGTAATTAAACTCTAAAAATTGAATGTCAGTTATTGTAAATGGAAATTAAAAATACAGTGGCATTATTTTATGCTTGAACCTTTTTAAAAGAAACATTCTTTGCAAATAAAAAGAATTTTAAAGCTGTTGAGAAATGTAAAAAACTTTTGTCCCGTAATTTTCACCTTGTCAAATGTCAGGGTGGTGCAACCGTAACATTAGACTTTTAATTTAAAGTGAAGAGAATAAAACAGGAAACAGGAAACTGCATCAGCCAGAGGAGCCCAAATGACATTTGTGACCAAGTGGAAAAGTTTGTAGATTTCTCTGAAATACTGATAAAAAAGGTTTTTTCACTTCATTGGTGACTGGAACAATTTCCATGTCAGGTGGAACAACCAATGTAATAATGTGAAATGTTAT
>RPOG01004663.1:0-20296 GCA_008086565.1 Thalassoma bifasciatum
GGACCACAAAAGAGCCGCATCAGTACATCACCAAATTTTACTCTTTATGTCTCAAATACATATTGGAAATAACACTTTGATCTTGATATCTTTTTTTTTTCTTCATTGACATACACATGAAAACAGGATCTTGTATTCGAAGCTACTCTTTTAAATGTCAGCATGTGTTATGACAGTACTGAAGTATCTGACTCCTTTTTACTTTCGCTCTAATCTCCAAACGCCACATTTTATCTGCTGATCCTCAGAGGAGGAACTGGATGATATCAAGCTTCGAGTTTTCTCATCAAAAGCAGCGGGAAAACATTTATTCATTGATTTCAAAAGGCCAAGAGGAAAAAGATTTGGAAAGTAACTCTGTTAGTGACGGGAGGGGGGAAGGATTAACAGTCAGCGGGGGCGAGAAACGAGCGAGTGAGTCCACAGCGTGAGCAGTCTGATCATTACGATCTCAATCAATCTGATCAGGATAAGGAGAAATTTACAGTTACAGGATAAATTTTCTCTTTTATTTTCATAACTTTAAATAAGGTTTGCATGAAACAAGCAATGAAACATACAGAGGCATTTTAAGAGAGTCCTATAACTAAACACATCTTAAAAACTTGTTTCCATTTTATACTTTTTGAGCAGCAACAAAATTTGTGTGGTGTAATTTTCCCAGTGCTTTCCAGCCCTCAGCGTATCTTTTATTTAAAGGGGGGGCTAATTTAATTCACATATTCAGATCACCCAGGGTAAATTTATTACATTTTTGAAGTGAGCTCAATGCATCAATCCAACTCTTGTGCTGTGTTCTTTGCTGTAACTGTCATCTAAACTGTGATGTCCTTCAATATCATCAATTTTCTCAATCTATTCTCACTTTGCTCGTTTCTTGTCTGAGCCTGAGTCACAGTTACACAGAGACAAGATACAGGATACTTTAGTTCTTATTTCACATGTTTCAGAGCAGGGAAATTACATTTTTGTTTCATCCTGTACAAAAAACGTAAAAAAAGACAGTAAGCGTGCGCCCTGTTTCAGTAGATGAGAAAAGGGAGAAACAAGAGGGAGGAGGAGGGGAAAAAAGCAACTCCTAAACTAGGCTCCTGTAGGGGGGCACAGTTGTGGGATTAGGAAAAAAATCACCTCAGCACACAAGCAGCATAATAAACCATTACAAAAAAACTTGAAGACTTGCACATGTAGAAAAGGGAAGGGTGTCGGGGGGTTTGAGTCATTTTGAGACTGAAATGTGGATGAGCCTCCAAACCTCAGCTTGGGTTATCATTTTGTATTACTTCTGTCTTCGTAATTAGAATACAAAAAAAAGAAATTCTGAATGAAGAAGGGGAAATCAAACAGGTACAGTCAAAATGACGTGAAGACAAAAGAAAAGAGGCACTGATGGTTCACTTTATTTATCACAACTATCATTGGTGCAGCTCTCCTTTAGACACTTTGACCTCATGTACAACTGTCTTTAAGCTCTTAGGGGTAAGACTGAGGCTGTATCTCCCTCAATACTGAGATTCTCCAACACCACCCTTGGGACTAAGGGACATCCAGAATGCATTGCATATTGTTGGTAAATAAACATGGCGTCCAAAGCGGCAGAGAAGGCGAGCTACAAATATAGTATTTTCTTTGTTAACGGAGATATAATATTACGAAAACCATTGTATTATCTTAGTTTAGACCCATTTTATGGATTATTTACCTCGTTGTTGTGTAACAGTTATTTGTATTTTACGATCTTTTGTCAATAGCGTCCGGTGTGGACAAGCCATGTTGCTATCGTTTAAGTTAGCAAACGTTACAAAATGGTCTTTTTTCTCTGTGGTAATGTAATTGATTTATCAAGATAACAGCCTATATAAGATGCTTGTGCTGATAATGGTATAAGATGACCGGGTTAATGTCATCTCCTGTAGCTGCAGAGTTATGTAACGATAGTTATAGCTGGTGTTTACCTTTCAATAATCTATGGTATGCTGTGACAGCTGAATATGTCCGTGGTTGTGTTATTTATACAGATATTTTTTTGATAACGCTAACCGAAGGAATAACTGACAGACAATCCACAACAATTTCATTTGCATTTAAGGGGTGTCCCATTTCTAAGTCACAAGATAGCCCTTAACACTTGGTTTTGAGGGCTACTAAGATTGAGGGTTGAGCTTGAGGGTTAAGATTGAGGGTTAAGAAAGGAATTGGCCTTTAACTCTGAGGTCCCTCAAACACAACACACAAACACTATGGCACATACATGCATAAAAACACAAAGAGCTGCAGCTGCATCCATCAACATTAGAGTGCTGTTTTCTCTTCAGGTGAACCCAAACCAGCTCAATACACTCACAGCTTTGCTTATCAAAGAAGGAAACAGCGCCGCCCATTAAAGCAGAGTGAGAAGCTATGACCTTTGCATGTGAACATACTGAGTGTCAAGTCATACTTCAACCAAACTTGCTGTTCTTCAGTAATACTTGAATTACTTCTCTGAGTCAGTGACATGAATACCAACACTGACATCTCTGAACAAATGAAGTGTTCAGCTTATTATGACACCAGAATGACTCAAATAGACCTTTTAGATGCAGGGATGTGCCCCGATCAGTTTGGGTATGTTAGTTTTCGAGTATAGAGCCAAATAAGAGGCCAGGGGGAAGAAGTCCAAGAAGTTAAAAACACATACATCATCATCATCATCAAAAACATTACAAAAATGACTCAAGATGGAAAACTAAGTATGAAAATGAAATCATTGTCATTATTTCTCTTTTTATAACTTGTCAACTCAAAACCTAGAGTGAGTTTTAGCAGCTGTTTCAGTTTTATCTCTTTCAATATCAAAGTGGGGTAAGGGCACATAAAGCAGCATGTATTGATTAAAGAGATCAATTTCTGGCATTAATATAGAAAAAGGTAAAAATAAAGGTTTCAGGAAGGAGACAAAACTTAGTACAGCACATCAAAGAAAATTAATATAAATAGAATACAAATTTATAAATTGCTCAATTGCTGAATGAACAAATACATAGATTAAGGACATAATAATAATAATAATAATAATAATAATAATAATAATAATAATAATAATAATAATAATGTAATCCTAATGACATGAAATAAAATATATTTTGAAAAAAAGGTAAAATCACATAAAAGTTATGGAGTCAGTCAAAAAATTTCTCTCTTTTATAGTTGGCCAATTACAAATAGGTGTGAAGATTATTATCAGTGTGTAAATCTTCATAGCTACGCTTCCCACTTTTTGTGTAATATCTGGATTCCTGATTCTTTACATCAGCTGGATTGCCTAGCCTTACCCACAATGCAATGCTGTCCCTGCTGATCCACACAGGCAAAGAAAGTGTGTTGTACACGGACAAAAGTGTTGATGCAGAGGAATCATCTTTGCTCCAAGTCAAAGATGCATTACAAATGTTTTTTTGATTTTTTGATTTTTCATTCCTGGTCGTATTTTTGTAAACAGAGGGATCAGACATGTAGACAAAAAAGGTCGAGACCACGCTGAGCTGAATGTTCTTTCAATGCATCAACATGAATAGATGAGTCTTTAGGTGTTCTCTGCAATTCCTCAATCAGTCTGAGCTGCCGTCCTTTGTCGGCTCACGCCACCGTCACAGACTCCATCGGTGGCGTGGCAGCTGTTCGGCCATGTGTTTGATTTATTGAAGTGAGTGGGAAACTATGAAGCTTAGTTTGTGACAGCTCAGAAGCTTTAAAATTTAAGATGTCATTGAACTGATGAATGGAAGGAGGAGAGGCTGAGCCTGCCCGCTGGCGTCATATGTCACTGTCTAAAGTGATGAGGGGCCCTGCCTGTCGCCTGGCACACACACCCCACGGCTCCAGCGGGGGGGGGGCTTTTGTTACTGAAGTAGGAAGAACAGGAAGTGTTGTTTTAGAAAATGTCTTTAGAAAATGTGCTTGTGGAAAGTATAAATTAGACTCTACTCATTTCCATAAAGATTTGGACTAATGGATTCTTCAGACTGGACTCGCAGACAGGTGCCTCACTCTGCTGCTTTCACCGATCTTTGTTTTCAAAACCCAAACAGACACATGGTATGACAAGTCCTTTCAGCATTCAATTGCAGTTAATTACAGTTGTAGATATCAATAACTGCTTTTTGACATGTTATAATTCCAAGTGGATATATGCACAATACAATTATGACTGGTAACAATTCAAATTAACAATATGGACAATACATTTTTCACTAAATATTCAGGAAATAGTCATAGTAGATATTTGTAACTGAAGTACAATTAGTCAGCATGTGTCATTGACTTCTATTGAATATCAGATATCTGTAATTCTGTTTTTACATGACTATTTAAAGTCCACATTATCCATAATGACATTTGGACTTATCTCAATTCTGATTTATGACATCTGCAACTCAATTCTAACAGGTTAAAATATTAATTCTTGATCTGAACAATTCGGTTATAACAAGAGACAAAGTTTATTTTTGATATTTAAAATTGCTGCTGCATTACAGATATCATGGCTTAATTCTTGATATCAAAAATGTAATTTGTACTCGTCAGAATCACCTCATTAATATCTTAACCTGGAATTATGACATGTAATTGAATGTCAGATTTGTGAAATACAATTCCAGATGCCTTTACTAACACTGTTATGTGTAATTATAACATTTTCACGAGTAAAAGATATATATCAGATATCTAAAATTTTCTTTTCAAGTAGTCAAAATACAATTATTGATGTCAGAAATGGTATTTCCATATCTAAATATGCCATTGTAGAATACATCATGAATTAATTCTTGATATCTAAAATGTAATTTGTACCCATCGAAATCACCTTATTGATAACTTGACCTGGAATTATGACTTGTAATTGAATGCCAGACTTGTGTAAAACAATTCCAGATGCCTGTCATAACACTTTTGTGTAATTATCGCATTTCATGAGTAAAAAATATGTTAGTTCTAAAATTATTTTTAACCAGTCAAAATAGATTTATTGATGTCAGAAATGGTATTTCCGTATGTAAGTATGCCATTGTAGATACCTTCACTTATGTACTAACATATAAGATATGATAAGATATCCTTTATTTAGTCCCCTGTTAGGAAAATTCAGTTTTACACTCTGAAATTAATCATGCTATTTACACAAACACACATGCACAAACAGCGCTTTGCACACAAACATGAAGTGGTGGAGAGTACAGAGTGGAGGAGCTGCACCATCAGCGTGCACCCTGAGCAGCTGGGGGTTCAATGCCTTGCTCAAGGGTAACTTGACAGTGCCCAAGAAACTATGCTGACACCTCTCCAGCTATCAGCCAACTTCCAATATTTGGGTCCATGCACCAGCAACTCTCCGCTTGCCAAGTCAAGTCCCAATGGACTGAGCCACCGCCGCCTCATATTTGAAATGAATACAGTGAGTTAAGCTACCCAACATAATATGGTAATTAGTCCACATATCTGGAAAAGAAAAAAAAATGGTAATCAGGCTACATATTTGAAATAAATGTGGCTTCTAGGCTACATATCAGGAATAAATGTAGGCTACATATCAAAAACAAATATGGTTAATAGGCTACGCATTTGAAGCGAAGTCACTGTTTGCTCGCATGTTCAAAATGATTATGTTAATTCCCGTTGTCATGGGATTATTTCAATGGCATCTCCACTTACATTATACTCTCACGTTCACAGCACAAGTCAATGGTTCTGCCAACTGTGATTGTTACCACAGTATCATCTGCTTCTATTTCAAGGTTATTTTATTCTGAAGGACGCACAGGTATGAGACAGGAAGTTGTTGAGTTAATGAGCCTGCTAGTGAGAGGTTGTCATGTAGTTAAAATGCGACAAACAACATAGAAATGCTCCATGAACCATCTGCTAGAATCATTTCAGACTCTCAGACCTCTTTAGCATATTTTGAATATTTATGAACTATTTAAAGCCGACTATGGCTGTACGACACTAATATGGCGGCCTGTCACATCCAGAATTTACATTTTGAGATGATGAAATGTAAATTCTACTTGTGAAAACTTAATTGTTTCACGTCAGCCATACTTTAAGGTAGGGCTGAACGATTTTAGAAAAAGATCTAACTGCGATTTTTCTGTCAGATAATGAGATTTCAATACGAGTCACGATTTTCTTCAAATCAAGCTTCAGTGAAGTTTTCACAATATTCATTAATATTTACAAACTTGACAGAAAATTACATCAAACCATTGAATCATGAAAAGTTATTACTCTAATGCAAGGGTGAACACTGAAGATAAGAATTGTTCCCAAATGTATTAATTAACAATTTTGCATTAAAAAGTCAATATTTTGATATAATAGTCCAAATTTTAAGATATTAAAATCAAAATTGTAAAAGATAAAAGTTAATATTTGATTTAATGGTCAAAACTTTGTGGAATTAAAGTTGAAATTTTGAAAAAAAAAAAAAAAAAAAAAGTCATATATTGAGATAAAAAAAGATGTTTTTTTTTAAACAGAAAGTCAAGTTTCTAGCTGAAAGAAAAACTTAAGAGCTAAGAAGTCAAAATTGGAGTCAAAAAGTCAATATTTTCAGATAACACAGTCCAAACATTCAGATATGTTTGTCAAAATTCTGAGATTAAAGAGACAAAACTTTGACAAAAGATAATATTTGAGCTGAAAAGTCCAAGTGATTAGATTAAGAGACAAAGTTTTGAGATGAATAGTTGCAATCATGAGACAAAAATTGAAATTTCAGAAACAAAAAATCAAAGCATTAAAATATTCAAGTCAAAATGTTGAGTCAAAGAGACAAAAATTTTGAGCCAGAGAGGCAAAGTTGTGAGATAAAACTTCATTTTTTGAGGTGTTGTGAGGTAAAAAGATGAAAAAATGAGATAAAAATTCAAAAGAAAATTTAAAATGTGCATAAACAATCTTTGTAGTCCTTAACCAAGGAAAAAAGGATTTTTTCTTACAGTTTTACATCAACAACACGTGTGGAAAAAAAGCTGACAGAACAGATCCTGGGTCAGTCAGGATAGAAATAAATCACAGCTTTGGTGATCACATGATCACAATATCTGGAATTGTGATTTCGATCAGAAAACGATAAATTGTTCAGCCCCACTTTAAGGGCTTTTCATACACATGGTTGATGGAGTTATCACAGCCTGCTTTCGTAATAAAAAAAGAACCATGCCACTTCTGAACCAGATCTAACTCTGAATGAGGAACCTATAACTGCTACAATCTGTGAATCTAGGCCACTCTTGCCGAACATGTTTTGAGAACAATGTCAGTGTCATTTTTAAACAGGGAACACACCTGCTAACAAAGATAGACTTCACTATGCGAAGCTGACAAACAAATTTGCATGCAGTGACAAATGTGTATCCTTTATCTGCGATAGGCTGAGATAGTCTGTGCTGAAAGGCAACATGCAGAAACATTAACACGGGGCTTAACCGGAGCTGCCAGGCGATGAGGGAAAAAAATAACGCAGGAGAACGTGGAAGAGAGCTGCTTCTAGAAAAATCAATCAGTACAGAGTTGGGAAATGTACCTGGGTTATTAATTGTTTGCAAGTGTACTAGAAAATGTAATTAGTGCATTGAAATTGGGCCACTGGCTCCATACTTTACACCTCCATGTCAACGCTGCCATCCATCATTCCCTGAACTAATGTGTACCCGCTCTGTGGGACTGTTGGTTTTTATAGGGGGGACGTTTGAGGCCTACTGAATCAAACCACGTTATTTGCTGATCCAGCTTAAAGTGGCCACATTAGTGTCATTTCTATTTCAGTTTCCATTTATTATTTCAACGCCAAGCCTAATTGGAACCTATAGCTCTAATTTGTAACAAGAGCGGGGAAATAGCGTGGCCGTATACGAGCGTAATGATGATAGCTGTTCAGCGCTCTGTCAGCTCATCTCTCACGCTGATGCTTTATGACCCCAGACTAACCTCCATCCTGAAAGCGTTCAGCCACGTTTCAGGCTCACTTGTCATTCTTACTACTTTGGAATCATCCAGTCTAATTAGAAGATGTAGAAATAATCATTCGTCTGGCTAACAAGACCTTTCTTTTCTCTGATATCTCTGCAGCTGTACAGCTCGGTTGACTTTGGGAGAAAATGGCAGCTCATCCACGAACGCGTCACGCCGAACAGATTCTACTGGTGAGTCATGCTCGCTTACATTTCCTTTCTCCCTCTCTCTCTCTCTCTGTTTTTTTTTTTTGTCACCCTGCTCCTTCTCTCCACCTTAAAGTTTTGTTTACTCAGAAATGCAGAGACTGTTGCTCGTGTTCTGCGCCACTGAGCAGGTGATACTGATGGCTCAGAACAAGGTGTGTGACTGACTAGCGTCGCTGCTGAAATCCAGCACATTTTCTTCCCCCTTGATACAATCAGGAGAGGGATTAATCTCCCCCTTCAGAACACACTTTGCATTCAGCGTCGAAGCAAATGTCACGTTCCACTTCATTCCTCGCGCGCTCCTCTGCTGCTATCAGGTATATTGTACATAAAAGCTAAATCACTGTTTTCACATGGATAAGAGACGACGATGGGCCCTGGTTTTCTACAGATACTGAAGTTTGAGTACAGTATGAAGTGCTATGACTAATAATGGATCCGGGACGTCCCTGTCACTGCTCATCCTGTCACGTCCGCTGCTCATTCCCCCTGCAGTGTACCTACTATGTCTGAAAGTGCACACTCATCACAAATGTAGGCACAGATCTATTCAAGCTCATTGCTCCCAACCTCTCTTTGAGGTGACTGGGGTGTGCTCGGGATTGCCGTTGGCTGCGTTCACTGTAACTAGCATAAATCTGTAGTCAGTTTTGTGCCATTGTGGTGTAATTCTGAATAATATGCGCAATCCATCGCCGGCTTCGCCCTTCACGGCCAAAGCCCCCTTCAAGGACATCTGAACACGAGAGGGGCCTCTGGCAATGGCCAGGCAGGCCTCCAGTTGGCTGGATTTGAACAATGGCTTCATCAGCCTCCAAAGAACGCAAAAAAGATCGCCACAATGGGGAAGCTGTACCCACGCTGTCTAATCCACGAGCAGTGAAATGAACAATAAAGCGAGATCTTAGCCAGAGATATGTTGGTATTCTGACAGTGTGGTGACCCCGCTCCGCACATGCAATGAGGAGAAGAATGAATCTGTGTTTCTTTGATTCTGTTGCATTTTGCCGAAAGGGATGCAGAGCGGCTTTGCGTGTGATCGCCATAATGTGGTGTCTTGCAGTGTGATTTCAAAGAAAACAGGGAATGACCCTAACTGCTCTCAGTGGATTACATAGTGGAGTCACACACTTTACTCAGAGTCATGTATTTTCAAACAGAGACAATATAAAGAAAGAGCAGGCACATTGAAACCCTTCACTGCATAAAAAGACAAAAAAAAAAATCTGATTGAGCCATAACCACAACCCAAATAAGTTTGAAAGTTGAAGTGATTTCTTCTAGATGTATATGTTAAAGTGACAGTAGCAGGGGACTCAACCTGTGAAATTTAACTAAATTGAAGAAAGTTCCATCCAAAATCTTCATGATGGTGAAACTGTAAGCTCCACTGAGGACATTCCTCATGCTTTTCAGTGCTTTATTTCACAATCGTAAAGTAAATGCATTCTGCTTATGGATGCATCATTTTCTGCTGCTTTCACTTATCAGCTGTTTGTGTCTATGGACCTCATTAAAGACAAAAAATACAACCAAACTAAAACTTGAGCGACACTCTTCCACGTGTAATCAAGTGAGACAGAATGAGATTCAACGTCCTGGACAAAAGAGGGGGGACACTCCTAGAAACTAACCAGACAGTTGGGAATGATACCATTTTACGCTCAATAAAATTGAAACATTGATTTTGATTAAATTTATTTCCTCAACAAGTTCCATGAAATTGGCTTGAGTTAGTTGAAATCAATAGTTTCAACCCTTTAAGCGTCAATGTCACAAAATTGCAAAAGGCGACATTGCTGAATTTAACAAGCAATAACTGCAAATGTGGTGCCTCATGCAGTTAGTACTTTACACCAAGAGATGGCGAGCACCTGTAGCTTCAATCTGAGTAATATTTATGGGCATGTTTCAGTTCAAAGTTTTTGAGTTTGTAGAGTTTGAGACTGTCCCCCAGTCGAGGAGACTGGATGCATAACAGAAAGCAAGAAAGCGAGAGGTTTGTTCATCGCTGACAAAGCTATTTCATCATGTAATAGCTGACAAAGGAATATTCACCCTCTGATGAAGATGTTCCGTCACCTAGTGAGACAGATGTGATTCTCTCTGCGTTACTGAACGCTGCGTTTTAACCAACTTTCTTTCTATGCATTACATAATGAAGAACCAGGGTACGTTTGCTCTGCTTGGTGAGGTTAGAGTTGGTAGATGTGCACTGGTAGGACATAACCAGGACTCACTAACGTTACATGTACCAGACATGTCTTAGAGCACCGAGCTGTGAGTAACACTAAACATGGTCTGCTCACCTTCTGGACTCAAAACTACAAACCAATTTTACAAAGTCTGATTGTTGCCACGTTTCGAACTATAGTTCTACGTCTCTCCAGAGAGATACTTTACCTTGCTGCTTTGCATCCTGGGAAAAGAAATGCAGTGTTAAAAACATCTGCTCTCCAAAAAAATGAATGCCATGGCATTAGTCGTATCTTTACGACAGACGGTGATAGTGCTCATGGGAAATGGAGTCTTTATCTTATCACTGGGTGTGGTGTCACTAAAATATATAGCAAATTAACAGTCCGTGCCTTCAGATATGTTTTTGGGAAGTATCAAACTTCTCAAAATTTTTACTTCTTTTATTCACTGAGTATTAAAGTAGAAGACATGTAAAAGCTTTTCCCAAGCTGTGACTTCAAATTGATATTCAAACACCAACCACCTGATAGTCAAGGACATGCATGTGCTTGCTCGGGATGAAACTAGAACAAGGAATACTCTGGTAAGTTTGAAGTACACTCAGAGTTCTGTCACCTCAGGTCAATAAGTCGGCAGGGAAGCTGCTTTTATAAAACTGACAACTCTCTAACCCCCGAGAAGAAGACAGCGAGCCGTGGTTCTGATTTTTATCAGTACGAACAGTCCTGAAAGCTGGGCAATTTGCAGTGTCCTCACTGTGACTCCATTCATGGAGAAAAAGTGTAATATTACAAAAAAGTACTACATAAATATTCAGTACCTGGAGTGCTGTAAAAATATATTAATGTTCTCCTGTTAGTTATAATTCAACAGTTAGCTTAAAAAGAAATGTATTTACATCATTTTAGTGTTGTTTGCTTCACTCTCAATTCCCTAATGAAAAATATGTTGGATTATTTAATGCTTTAGATACATTTAATCCACTTAAATTTGCTTTTTTCTGGTAATCTGTTCAGCCCCTACCACATAGTAGTGAAGAAGTTGTGAGCAGTACATTCTTTATTATGATACAGAGAGAGAAACTGTTCGTTCCTCATCTCTGAGGCACAGAAACAAGTATTCCCTCTTTACGCTCTGACATTTTTCTGCTCATTTACATCTGTTTCAATCTATTGTCATGATAATTACGTATTCCTCCGTCGTCTGCCACTCTCTTTCTCTCTCTTTCTAGGTCTGTCTCTGGCCTCGACAAGGAGCCAGATCTGGTTCACATGGAGGCTCATACACCAGATGGAAGTGAGTATCTCTCTCTCTCTCTTTCACACACACAGATACACACACACACACACAGGCGCAGACACACTCACACATCAAAGAGGAGTAATGAACAGGTCTCTACAGGAGTGGATTCCTCGGGGGAAATAGGCAACGTCCCGGGGGAACGGCACCGGCTCGCCCCACCAATAAACCCAGCACATGATTCCTGATTAATATGGCCTTTCTACTTCTTCTTCTTCGTCATCTCTTCCCCTCTTCCTGAATGTCAGCTCCATAATTCTGAATGGCAGAACCACACAGGTCTTCTATAGGTTACGCAGGTGGAACTGTTTATGTCAGCTTCTGATGTCAAAGTAGTGCCAATCTGAGATATAAGCCTTACTTTTTTTCCCTCATATTACTCCACTGTGATTGACAGGTGGAGATGCTTGTTTGTGACACATATAATAGGAATAACTCCACTGCTGCAGGGAGAAGCAAATTAGTCAGAGGAAATGTCAGAGCGCATGGACAGGTGTAGTAAAACCCCACCCACACACTTTCTGTGCGCTTGTGTATCATATACCAGTAACACAAAATTCACATTTAGAAACAAGTATAAACTCCTGAGACCTGAGCTTTTGTCTGGTGTGATTTTTTTTTCTTTTTTTTTGCTGTTTGGGATCTGCAAGACCTCATAGGTATAATGCCCTAACTTGGTCTTTGTCCATGAAGTTTGCTTATTAATATACTAAGTTAGAAAAAAAATGTCAAAAGTATGGATTGTATGTGAAAATAAAGAGAGAAGAATCAATATTTTGGGTTAAAAAATTTGAAACATAAATTTAAAAAGTCAAAATTAAGAGATAAATTCTCAAAATTATGGATTAAAAGTCAAAACAAGAAACCAGAAATTTCAAAGCAAAGCATAAAATATCAAAATAAGTAGATAAAAAGTTAGATTAGGTAACAAGAAGTCAAAATATGGAGATAAAAGGTCAAAAGTATGGCCAGAGTGTCAAAACCAGGCTGAAAAAAAGACAATTATGTGTTACAATTTAAAATACAGAGCTAAAAATTCAACATAAGGAGATTGAAAATTTTGAAAAGATGAGATGAAAGAATCACAAGCATGAATTTAAAGACAAAATAAGAAATTTAAAATTTTAAATCAAATGTTACAAAGTCAGAATAAGGAGCTTTAGATCTAAAGTTAGAAAACAAAAAGACAAAGTGTGGAGATAAAGTGAAAAATATGGAATGTAAAATTTAAGAGATGAAAATACACAATAATGGGTTAAAATTTTGAGATGAGGTTTAAAAAGTCTAAATTATGAGACAAATTGCACAAGTGTGGATTAAAAGTCAAAATAAGAAAGCAAAATTTGAATTAAAAGATAAAAAAATACAAAATGAGGACATTAAAAATTAATATAAGATGAAAAGTCAAAAATTCAGTTGTTTCCACTAAAAAGTGTGTATTGGTAAGATATCACCAAAACTGATCTGGACAGTGTCCCTTTGGCTAAGAGGTCAAAGGTTTAAAAAAAAAAGAAAGGAGTAACATGAGACAGAAATGGAATATCTACATATGTGGACTCAGGGTCCAAAGAGGATGACAGAGTAAATACATCCTCCATTCAAAGATGTCCTCAGTTACTCTTTTATTACCATAAAGGTGTTTTTCTCTTTAATTTACATCTGTGTATATTAGGATCTTCTTTATGACTTAACATGTCATGTTTCTCTGTGTCTCCCTCCATCCTGACAGATGTACAGTATGTCACATGCAAAGCTCAGATGTGCTCTGAAGCAAACAGGAACTATCCTTTCCATGGATACATCGACATCAGCTCTCTGGTGGTTCAGGACGACTACATATTCTTACAGGTAAGGCTCTGAGGTGTCAGTCTCACTCTCTGGGTTTCTTTCACATGAAATGTCACTTGGATTTGAGATATCTCTGCAACTTTTCCTAGGACTATTAAAACTGCCATTAAACCCAAGAACAGGGTGTGATTTGCATGGTTACCTGAATGTATCTTAAGTGACGTTAGCAACATGTCTAAACCATGTACTATATTATCAGTGGACGCTATGGCAGTCCGCTCTAACTGAGGTCTCTGCAAAAACTGCTCCCCCTGGAGACTGGCTGCAGTATAGGTCAAAATCTCCATCCATCCGTTTTCCTAACCTCTTATCCTGTTCAGAGTCACAGGTATCTGGAGCCTATCCCAGCTGTCATTGGGTGAGAGGCAAGGTACACCCTGGACTGGTCGCCACAGTCAATTGCAGGGTTGACACAGAGACAAACAACCTTTCACATACACACTCACACCTATGGGCTATTTAGAATAACCAGTTAACCTAGTGTGGGCATATTTTTGGTCGGTGGAAGGAAGCAGAGAACCTCACATGGGAGAACATGGAAACTCCACACAGAAAGGCCAACCTTGACCAACCAGGGTTCAAATCACTGACCTTCTTGTGAGGCTGCAGTCAAAATCTCTGTCTCCTCATGCATTCCAGAAGAGAGGGGATGAAACTTTAAAAAATGATCACAACTTGTAGAAATGATTCTCACATCTTTACTCTGCCTTGGTATGAATAAGTAATTTGGCTGTATTGAGTTCAAATCCTCTTTTTTTCTGAGAAGTTGGTTTTTCATCAGCTATTAGACATTATTAGACATTTAAAACCAGGTTATTCATATCGTTTTCAGATGATTGACAGCTGCCGTTCATTTGTAGTTCCTTATCGGGGATATAAGAAACTTCAGGGAAGAGAGTGAAAAAAAAACATATAGACTCTGGCTACACAATGGCAGCTCCTGCAACTGTTTTTTTTTTGGGCTTCGAAACCATACAGCAGTAAAGAGTGGAGCAATATATGGTCTAAACGGGCTGGAAGAGACTCAAGAATTCCATTGACATAGATTTGATTTTCATGTTTCCTTTGAAAATTGGAAGAAAAAAAGTTGTTTTTTTTATACGATGGAGTAATAGGGCCACATTAAGAATTTTTCTTTTCTTTTTTTTTTGCTTCATATTTTACTACGAGAATAAAGTCAAAATTCATTATTTTACTATGAGATTAAAGTCGAAGTAAAGTCGTATCTGAAGTAGGTAAGGAAACGATCAGATCAGAAGAAGAAAGAGAAGAATGAAATGAGGATGAGAGTGCGGCTGTTAGCAGGTAAGATTAAGCGTTTATTAAAGTGTCTTGCTCACTGAGCATAGCCAGTTTTTCGGTTGTCTACAGACTTTATTCTCGTAGTAAATTACGTCCTTATTTTCTACTTTAATCACATAGTAAAATAATTAATTTCGACTTTAATCTCACAGTAAAATATTAAGTAAAAAAAAAAAAAATCTTAATGTGGCCCAAAATAATTCTTAAAGTGGCCCTAATACTCCGTCGTACTTTTACCTTAATTCTGTAAAAACAAAAATAATAATAATAATGCAAAATATGCATATCACTGCTGTCAACAAGCCTTGAGTGGTGGACATATACACTGTGATTGAGCTTCAACAATCCGTCTCCCAAAGCAGAAGAACCCCCTTTGTGCAGTAAATTTTCTTGCCAACATAATTTTTACCTCTGTGTTTTATACTGAAGTCTTTCCTACAAACCTCAAAAAATGAATTCAGGCATCTTTGACAGCAACCTTGATAGAGTGATGTTGAGTGACACTGATTAGAGAGCCCCTTTAGTGAAGACGCGTATGCCAGGTTGTGAGTTGGGCATGCTTATGGATGCCAAGTTGGGTTGCCAGATCTGATGACACATATCTTTCATGGTACTTATGAATGGGCCTTTAGTTGGTATTAGTGTGATAAACCAAAACTGTGAAACAACTGTGAGAAATTACAAACCAGGAGTACAGTGAGCGACTCTGCTAGTGCCAGAAATGTAGACTATACATGTAGAAAACTCTGTCACAACCTGTCTGTCATTTTAGTTGGTTGTTGCCAAAGGACAAAACAAGAATAACAACAAGGGATAGAATATGCAAGAAAACAACATCTAACATGCTTCATGTCTTTGAAAGGGAAATTAAAGGAGTAAAAATTGAACAAGTACTGTTTCTTCTCCCTGAAGTGTTTAGCAGATGGTTGTTCCAAAGGGACAGGGTGCAAATTGACAGAGATAGGAGCCCCTTCCCCTCCCGCTGCTTCTTTTATTACCTCCCCTGATTATTCAGTCTTTATCCCCACCCCTTGTCAGACTGGATGAATAGCACTGGTTTTCCTGCCGGTAGGTGACGATAGTCGACCTGCTTTGTGTCAACTTAACTCAACTTTCACCTGAACAGAAATAACTCGCTGACTCTTGAAGTGTATGTGCAGTGTTGTAACTTGAGCACCATTGTGAAACAGCAGTAAGGCATGAAAGTGTTAAATGATGCAGAAATCACCAAAAACGTTAAAGAACTTAATGTATCTAAAAGATTGTTGATTGTTGAAGGATCACATTGTTTTTATTTTGACTGAATAGACACAGACCACTGCAAAATCTGGAATCTAAGCAAGTCATTATGTCTTTTTTGTAGTAAAAAAAAAAAAAGTCTTATTTTTCTTAATTTGAGCCATAATCACTAGACCAGTTCATAAAAAACGTCTTATTTCAAGTTTTTTAAAGACAAAAAATAGGTCTGAATTGCTTGTAACAGGCTGAATAAATCTGCCAATGGGATAAGAAAAAAAATCACTCGTGAATGTTCTAGAAATTAAGAAGATGTCTTAATACACTTTTTATTCTTATCCTATTGGCAGACTTTTTTTGACTTCTTACAAGCAATTTGGATCTCCTTTTTGTCTTTAGGTAACTTGTAAGACCTTCAGCTGGGCTTATCAGACTAATGTGACTCATATCAATAATAGTCTGACACATTTTTACTGAAAATAAGACATAATGACTTGTTTAGATTTAGGTTTTTGCAGTGTAGGGAACATTTTATAGAAATTCAATATCTGATGGTCTACCACACACATTCTTGTCTCGCTATTGCCACCAAACAGAAAAACTTTTGGGGGACATTCAAAGGAAGGTGTCACTTGTATTGGATCCATGTTTTATAAAGTTAATGCCTGATGTATAGCTTACGTAACACATGCATGAATCACTAATTCAGATGACTGTATGGTAAGAAACATATGTGCCCTACTCTTGTGATTTGACAAAACAAAACTGAATTGACCAGAGAGAAGTTTTAAAAGGAAGGGCTGTGGGACACAAATGCAGACCACAGGGCTCCTTCAACTTATTCCAACAGAGGTGACTGTTAAGATTACAAGTCATCAACTTGAGAGGGGGAAAATAAGACAAAGAAGTCTGAATCAAGGAGGTTTCTCTGAATAACCAAAGCTTTGCAAGTGGGTCAATGACGTGACGTCCCTTTTTTTGTGTCCGAGTGTAATATTTCCTTCCATCATGAATTGAGTATTTCATCACATGTATTTCTTTATTCTATGAAACCTGTGTTATTTGAACACATCTTCTAACTATTAAAATATAACATGTTTTTTTGTGTTTTGGTACCTCAAACCCCCAAAATGTCAGGTGGTGCAACCGTCCTGACAAGTATCCACAGTAATTAAACTCTAAAAATTGAATGTCAGTTATTGTAAATTGAAATAAAAAATACAGTGGCATTATTTAATGCTTGAACCTTTTTAAATAAAACATTCTTTGCATATAATTTTAAAGCTGTTAAGAAATTTAAAAAACTTTTGTCTCGTAATTTTCCCCTTGTCAAATGTCAGGGTGGTGCAACCGTAACATTAGACTTTTATTTTAAAGTGAAGAGAATAAAACAGGAAACAGGAAACTGCATCAGCCAGAGGAGCCCAAATGACATTTGTGACCAAGTGGAAAAGTTTGTAGATTTCTCTGAAATACTGATAAAAAAGGTTTTTTCACTTCATTGGTGACTGGAACAATTTCCATGTCAGGTGGTACAACCAATGTAATAATGTGAAATGTTATTTTAACATCAAATTATTTATCTTATTCACAAATAAAAGAAATGAAACACACAAAGTGAAAATGTATGAGTCACTACAGACACTTGAGAGATACTTGCCAATAATTTCACACAGAAAAAATAACAGGAACATATAAATATATTTTCATATATTTGGTTGCGCCACCTGACATTTTTGGGTGCTCAAATTAAAAATACTAAAAAATAATGAACCTAAAAACTTTCAAATGTTGGTCAACTACTGAAATCTGTTAGAAAACATAATTCTTCATAAAAATAAATTTTTAGAGCCTCTTTTTGTCATTGACCCACCTATAAACGCAGACGCCACAGTGAGCGGTTTTACCCATTGCTAGGATACGTCAGCGTGTCGGCCATATTGGAAGTGGCAGCTCTGCCCCATGAGCAAAGAAATGGACCAAACTTCATAAGTAATTCAAGTTAATGCCTTTAATTCACCTACTCTCTCACACACACACACTAATGTATTTAGGGAAAAAAAAGGCATCAGAAAGAAGATATATAATTTGCCTTTTATTTAAAAAGAATGAAAAGCTTTATGTAATTTCTCTTATTTACATGACAACATCATTTCTGCCTCGTGGTCGTGTGTTCATGTCACTCCTCTGCTCTCTGCATCACGCACAGCAGAGTTCCACCCCGATGCACAGACACACTGATGAGCACATGCTGAATAATGGACTCAGAAATAAATCTCTGCTTTTTCTATAAATGTATGAAGCAGCCGACGCCGTTCACTGAAAGCTGTTACCACCGGGGGAAAACACTGAAACGGCTACATATGCAGTGACGCGCTGATATTTTATAGTGAAGCTATGATGTGGCTAAGCACGAGAAACAAACAACAACTGGTGTTAAAGGGATCACAAGAGTTTTCTAAAACACCAAGAGGAGGGAATTTTTTTTTTGAGCTGTAAATCATGATGCTACAGGGGCACCAGAGGGACAGAATTAGGTCTAAAACAGCACAATCCCCCCTGCTGTGTTGCTTTGACGTGATTTCAAGTCACGAGAAACGAGGATACTTAACAGAACCAGACATAAAGACTAGACATGATCCTGATAAAAAGAAAAAAACAAATGTTCTTGGTTTCCTCCAGAGTGGCCTGTTCCCATCAGCTGAAGTAGTTTTTTATTTACAGCACATTTCTTCAGACTGTCTGTGTCTGTGAACAAAAGCCTCTCCTGTCTGACTCCGACCGATCACACGTCTTTGTGCCTGTGAGTCTTCACACACTCCCCGCGGTCTCGGCTCTCTTTGACGGGTTTCCATCTGTTTGTGGTTTTCGTGTCTCGCGGCGTGTTTATCCCTCTAACTCCGGCTTCGTCTCCTCTCCTCTCGCTGCGGTTCGACCACGACAGGAGACGTTGGAGCATCACAGAACCGAACTTCTTCCCTGTCACCGGGACGAGAAAACAACGTCTCACATCAAACTGAAGCTGTAAAATTTAAATGGAGAAATTTTCCATGCGGTGGCGGCGTTAACGGCGCTGTTGGACAGAGATTGATGTGATTGCTGAGGTTAGGAGAGGAAGAGGTTAAAGATCTCTACAGGCAGTTAAAGAGGAAAATCTGGAGTAAAACACTTAGATTGAAAATGCAGAAGCAGGTGTGACTTGAGGACGGTGACGTTGATTAACCCTTTACCACCCACCCAATTCAACCCTATTTACCATACTACACTTTTAAAGCTTATAACTGTAGAATCAAAAGGTCAAAGTTCATCAGTGACACCTCATTTGAAAGATTAAAGTCTCTAGTTTCAGAAAATGTCATGTGTTTTATATGTGGATTAAGTTCACATCAGGATAAATGCAGCTGAAACACTATTTTCCTCTTCATTTTTATAAACAATTTTTGAGCATCATTAACTTCAAGATGCTTCATGTCAGACATTAAACATCCACCACATCACTTCTACACCTTCTCATCTACATCAGGGTGAAATTTTAGCTTTTTAGGTGAGAGTTTTTAGTCCATAAGATGCATTATCATTTACAACATTCTAGTCTGACTACTTCATGCAAACAAAACCAGCTGTATCAGTGCTCAGTGTCCACGTTGTAGTCAACTTTGTTCTCTCTAAAAATGTGAAAATGTAGGTCTCACCAGTGCTCTAAATGGCTACAGCTGACTTCTTATGAAAGGTGACGTAGTTGATTGACTTTATTTGTGATTGACAGCTCTGCTAACAAATGAACGACCCTCTAAGAGAGCTGTTACACAAGACCACTGTGCGCTTTTGGTCAGTCAAGCAGGGAGCACTTGTTGTCTATCACAAGCTGTCCTGGGATGAAAACTCAACAGGAAACGATGGAGTCACTTTAGTCTTGCAGCTAGAACCCTGTTGAAAACAAAGACTTGCAGCTTTGTCAGATTGACATTGAGGAGGAAATGCTCTAAGACTGTGAAGCTGCTGTTATTGATGAGAACGGACACGACAGACAGACAAACAACGGACTTTACAGGAGAAATTTCACCACTTGGAATAATTTGATGAAACAACACTTTTGATATGTTTGAACTCTGGATTCCTCTGGTGGAAAGGAGAGTGAATATTCAGGGTACGGGCGTCAGGATGTGACGTAATGACCCCAAACAGGTAGGACGTCCACGTTGTTGTGA
>RPOG01004663.1:21528-41435 GCA_008086565.1 Thalassoma bifasciatum
AAGAAAACTGTGAAACAAACTTAGAGACTGAAATGAGAAGAATCTAAACTTTCTAATGCGTCACTGTTTATACTTTTATGATGTTAGGGGGATGGGAAACAGAACACCGACGACTCAATGGAGCATAAGAGGTTAAAAAAATCACTTTAAAGTTGGTTTTGTTCCCGCCGTGAAGCCTGAAGACGCTGATTTCTTAGCGTCTTTATCCGCGACTCTTCGGGAACAGTGGGAGGTTGTGATGGATTCTGGTTTCGCTGCGAGCTCGTGGCGTCCTGACAGCAGCGTCCGCGAGGTTCATAAGCAGTCCCAGCATGCAGAGAGGCCGTAAACCGTCTGTGAGAAGCGTCTGGAGCAGGACAAAAGGCCTCTCAGTCTCTGCCCGGCTGTGTGCAGACTCTCTGAGGAGCTTTGCTCAGTAAAAGCGGCACTTCAGCAGGAAGATAAAGCAGATTTATAGCAGACATATCACACAGACAAACAGGACGAGCGCTCAGCCTGCAGAGAGGGGAAACACTGATTAACAGCAGCTCATAAAGAAAAGAAAACCGCATTTTTATACCGTAATTATAACCGTAAAGAGTCGGCATCTTTACAGCAGAGCCGCTCAGTGTCTTTAAGAGTTCACTTTCAGCACGTAAACAATGTTTAAGCTCCTTTTGGGACGACACAGTGTTCGTTTATTTACATTCAGAACCAAAGTGGGCGCAGTGTCACGGACACTTTGTTCGACTCAAGCTGCTGGAAAGTTTCCTCAGAGAGTTTGCTCCATGTTGACTCGATAACATCAAACATCTGCTGCAGATTTGTGGCTGAACATCCATGATGAGAATTTCCTGTTTCGACACATCCCAAAGGAGTTTTACTGGACCGAGGTCTGGAGACTGAGGAGCCGTTAGAGAACAGGGAACTGACCGAAACCGGTTTGAGATGATTTCAGATGTGAAGTTTTATTCTGCTGAGAAAAGGAACCGTTGATCCTGTGGTAACCGTCTGAATGTGGAGTAGAAATTTAGAGTCATTAGACCAGGCCACGGATCACAAAGGGTCACTGACCAAATGGCAGGTGTCAGTGAGCAACTGGCAGGTGTCACTAAGCTCAAGGCAGGTGTCACTGAGTATTAGACAGGTATCACTGAGCGACTGGCAGGTATCATTCAGCAGAAAGCAGGTAGACTTGGCTTAACTAAACAATTGACAGGTCACTTTGAGTAATTTGCAGGTGTCACTGGACAATAAGTAGGTGTCACTGAGAGATTGGCAGGTGTCATCAAGCGATTGACAGTTATGAATCAGCAATTGGTAGGTGTCCTTGAGCAGTTGCCGGTATCACTGAGTGATTGACAGGTGTCTGGTGGAAGCTAAGGGTCAATGAGTGTGCAGCAGGTGTCACTGAGTGAATGGCTGGTATCATTCAGCAAGTGGCAGATCTCACTGACTGATCGACAGGTGTCACTTGGCCATTTGCAGGTGTCAGTGAGTTTATGACAGGTATCACTGAGCAACTGGCAGGTATCATTCAGCAAAAAGAAGGTATGACTTAGAGATTGACAGGTCATTCTGAGTGACTGGCAGGTGTCACTGGACGTTTAGTAGGTGTCACTGAGAGATTGGCAGGTATCATCAAGGGATTGACAGTCATCGATAAGAAGTTGTCACTGAGTGAATGGTAGGCATCACGCAGCTAAGGGCAGGTGTCACTGAGCAAATGGTAGATGTAACTAAGCAAGTGGCAAGTCTCACTGACTGATTGTCAGGTGTTGCTTGGCCATTTCACTGTCACTGGGCAATCAGAAGTTGTCAATATGTGGTTGACAGGTGTCATTTGGTGGAAGCTAAGGGTCAATGAGTGATCGACAGGTGTCAATTAGTGTTTAGCAGGTGTCACTGAGTGAATGGCAGGTGTCACAAAGCGATTGGCAGGTGTCAATGTGCAATTGCTAGGACTCACTGAGAGGTTGGCAGGTATCACTGAGTTTTTGACAGGTAAAATAAGCAAATATTTTGTTGTGTTTTTTATCAAAATTTTAACCTCCAGTATTGGACGCTGATGTAAAAGTGTTAAAAACTGCAGTTCCTTGAGCGTCCACTAGAGGCTGGCTCCAGAATCACCAGAATCCACATACACTCTCATTCAAAGAGCTGAACTTTACAGCAGGAATAAACAGCCTGGTTCAAAAGCAGTTTTTAGTCTGAGTAGATAATTTCTTTATCCACACTTTAATAACTTTTATTTTCTACATTATTAAACTTAAAGCTCAATAGACTCCACTCCTTTCACCGTCCACCTCCGTGACCCCCGATATCGTCTCTGTCGCCGTCAAAGTGTGACAAACTTCACACTGAGGCGATAAACGGGCTGAACGGACAAAGTCATTACTCAGCTCGCTGCCTTCAGGAAATAAAACTCAATGAAATGTGTTTTATTTATTTCACAGCGGCTCCAGCTTCCTGCTGCTGCTTCAGCCGAAGTCTTTCTCTTTGTGTCGAGTCCTCACACCTGTTAGAACACACAGTCCAGTTTTTCTCCCGCACACGCCCGTTTGATTGGAGAGATTTTATAAAAGCCATTTAACACTTTGAGAGCTTTATTTGACAGAGCAGGGGGAATAAAAGGCGACGTCCTTAGGGAAACAAAAAGCTGTCGCTGTTCTGGCTGATTCCATGTTTGGTTGTTACTGTTAATGGAAAAGCTATTTGAGGGTTGAAGCACTTTAAAGTAAAAATCTGAGTTTTTTTTTTATTTGCCATCATGCAGAATCACATCATGTGGAAGCAGAAAGACTCGTGTCAGTGCGTGGTAACTTCTTATTCTTCGTCCTGTGCACTGATGTAATTTGAGTGAGTGACTTCTGTTCTCCAGAAGTTTCTCCAATGAAATCACAGCTCACCTGTTCTTCAGGTGTCTCTTCAAACCAGATAATAAGTGTCAGTTTTCTGAAGAGCCTACAAGTGCAAACACACTACAATTACACAGAAATGATGCAAAAAAAAAAAAAAAAAAAAAAAAAAAAAAAAAAAAAAAAAAAAAAAAAAAAAAAAAAAAAAAAAAAAAAAAAAAAAAAAAAAAAAAAAAAAAAAAAAAAAAAAAAAAAAAAAAAAAAAAAAAAAAAAGAAAAGTGATGGAAATACAGAAAAATGATGCAAAAACAAAAACATGGTGCAAATATAGAATAGTGATGCAGGAAAAGAACAGAGATGCAAAAACAGAACTGATGCAAATACAGAAAAGTGATACAAAGACAGAAACATGGTGCAAAATCAGAAAAATTATGCATGCAAATACATAAAAATGATGCAAAAACAGAAAAGTGATGCTAACAGAAAATTTATGCAAGTACAGAAAAATGATACAAAAACATAAAATTTATGCAAAAACAGAAAAGGGTGCCAAAACAGAAAAGTGGTGCAAAAACAGAAAAGTGATGCAAAAACAGAAAATGATGCAAAATAAGAAAAGGGTGCAAAAAAAGAAAAGTGATGCAAAATAAGAAAAGGGTGCAAAAACAGAAAAGTGATGCAAAAACAGAAAAGAGATGCAAAAACAGAAAACTGATGCAAAAACAGAAAAGTGATGCAAAAACAGAAAAGGGTGCAAATACAGAAAAGTGATGCAAAATAAGAAAAGGGTGCAAAAACAGAAAAGTGATGCAAAAACAGAAAAGTGGTGCAAAAACAGAAAAGTGATGCAAAATAAGAAAAGGGTGCAAAAACAGAAAAGTGATGCAAAAACAGAAATGTGATGCAAAATAAGAAAAGGGTGCAAATACAGAAAAGTGATGCAAAAACGGAAAATGATGCAAAATAAGAAAAGGGTGCAAAAACAGAAAAGTGATACAAAAACGGAAAAGTGATACAAAAACGGAAACATGGTGCAAATACAGAAAAGTGATGCAAAAACGGAAACATGGTGCAAAAACAGAAACATGGTGCAAAAACAGAAAAGTGGTGCATTAACAGAAATGTGGTGCAAAAACAGAAAAGTGGTGCAAAATCAGAAAAGTGGTGCAAAATCAGAAAACGATGCAAAAACAGAAACATGGTGCAAAAACAGAAAAGTTGTGCAAAAACAGAAATGTGGTGCAAAAACAGAAAAGTGGTGCAAAAACAGAAAAGTGATGCATATTCAGAAAGGCATTCCTGAATATTAAGAAATCTTTGCAAAACATTTTGATATCTTGACTTAATATTTAGAAATATTAGTTAAATATTTAGAAGTGTTTGTGAAATTTCTAGAAACCAGACCTCAAGATTCACAAATCTTGACTTCATACGTAGAAATCATTGGGTGTTATTCAGAAATCATCATGAAATATGTTGATATCAAGCTTAATATTTAGAAATCTTTAATGAATATTACGTTTTAGCCAAATATTGAACATTTATATACAATAATCAACCAATACATTTCACAAATATTTCTCTTCATCTGCAAAAAAAGTGATGTTTTGGGGATAAATATGGAGGAATGTTGTTGTAATTTGTTGTGTGTGCAGCTTTATATTCGGCGCCTCGTACAGTCCAGATGTAGTTTAGTGAAAAACTCTGGTTTGTTTTGTGCACAGCAACAGAAAGGTGCACAAAGCTTCTGTCCGGTCCAGGATTTGGTTCTGGAACATTCTTGCTGTGAGGCAGCGGTCGCCACAGTGCAGCTCAGGAACATGTTGTGCCTCGTTTCAAACTTTAAAAAACTTGAGCTGCCCCTGAAACGCTGCGATAAGATGATGATAAATCAGCTGAGAGGAGACGGTTTTTTCCACGTGGTGAGATTTGATACTGAGGAGAAACAAGGAGGAGAATAACAACAGATTCAGAGCATCAACAGAAAGTCAGACCTCAGGCTTTTCAGGCAGAGATATGTGTGTGTGTGTGTGTGTGAGTGTGTGTGAGTGAGTGTGTGTTTACAGGGTGAAAGAGAAAGTTGGAGAATCATGACTCGACTTTTAACACCTATTATCTAAACTGTAAGCAGAGGCCTCCATTTCCTCTGAAGCAGGGCGCCATTTAAGACTCATTAAAGAGGGGCCTGTGTGTGTGTGTGTGTGTGTGTGTGTGTGTTTAGCCTGACTCTTTAACAAGCTAATAAGAGGAGCAGACACGCTGCAGAGAGAAAACACCAGCTGACAACAACAACAGCCAGAGCAGCAGCTTCTGAGCAGATTTCTCTGCAAACGAAGTGAAAATATTTACCAGAAAAAGGAAGAAGACATGGAGCTCGGGGATTTATCGCTTTTGAAGTTTTTTATTCATGCATAAATTTTCTGGGTTTGAAAGGACCCATGAATAGTCAGTTTGAATAAAAGTCACGACATCCTTTAGTCGTGTAGGTGTAACGGCAGGTGAACAAATTTAACCTAAACTTTAATCATTAGTCAGAAAAAAACATCAAACACCACTCACCTGTTTACTGTAGCGGTATAAACCAGGGGTCCCCAAACTGTGGCCCGTGGGCCGGATATGGCCCCTCCACACATTCAGTTTGGCCCTCAGAGCAAATCCAAAACTGTATTTTTATTAATAAGATATAAGGAGAAAGAAAGTCAACAGAAACAGTAAAAAGATAAAAACAACAAAACAGTGAACAAATAAAACAATGAATAAAAAAACAAAGAGGATAATAACAGCAACGCCAAAAGTTAAGTTAAGTTATGTTAAGTTAAGGTAAGTTATGCTAAGTTGAGTTAAGTTAATTTGAGTTAAGTTAAGTTAAGCTAAGTTGAGTAAAGCTAAGTTGAGTTAAGTTGAGTTTGGTTTAGTTAAGTTTAGTTGAGTAAAGTTGAGTTAAGCTAAGTGAAGTCAAGTTAAGTTAGGTTGAGTTAAGTTAAGTTGAGTTAAGTTGAGTTAAGCTAAGTTGAGTTAAGTTGAGTTTAGTTGAGTTAAGTTTAGTTAATAAGTTTAGTTGAGTTAAGCTGAGTTGGGTTAAGCTAAGTTAAGCTGAGTTGAGTTAAGCCAAGTTGAGTTAAGTTGAGTTTAGTTGAGTTAAGTTTAGTTGAGTTAGGTTAAGTTGAGTTAAGTTAAGCTGAGTTGGGTTAAGCTAAGTTGAGTTTAGTTGAGTTAAGTTTAGTTAATAAGTTTAGTTGAGTTAAGCTGAGTTGGGTTAAGCTAAGTTGAGTTTAGTTGAGTTAAGTTTAGTTGAATTAAGTTTAGTTGAGTTAAGTTAAGTTAAGCTGAGTTGAGTTAAGCCAAGTTGAGTTAAGTTGAGTTTAGTTGAGTTAAGTTTAGTTGAGTTAAGTTAAGTTGAGTTAAGTTAAGTTGAGTTAAGTTTAATCATAAGAGTTGTGTTTTAAGAAGAGATTAAAAAGATGAAAGTCTGTTTTTACATCCCAGTTTAAACCCTGAGTTTATTTCTGCAAAATTCAGACTCATGTTTCTCAGCGAGTTTTATTTTGAAAGTCTGTTTTTACATCCTTTCTCTGGCGACAGTGAAAACCAAGTTTCCCTCCTGCTGCCTGTTCTTTCCTGAATCCCTGCAGATCAAACTCCATCACAGCTTCCTCTCAGACCCCCCCCCCAGGACACTCAGGCACTCAGAGCCAAAACAAAAGCAGAAATAAAGTAGAGGGAGCAGTGAGCACAGAGAGGAAGAACCGCAGGCGTGTTTTCTCTGTTTGTGGCAGCTCTTCTCTCCATTTTCTGCTCTGACTGAAGACGACAGGTAGTTAAAGTGTCTCTGAGGACAGAAGGACTGAAGCAGCACCAGCTGCTTTCAGCGGCCGACACTTAGAAACAAAAGAACTCTGAGAGGTTTTACTACACGTCCTCCTTCCTTTAACCCAGAATCTGCTGTAAACAGGTGAAACCTTTGTGAAACCACATGTTCAGCTGTCAGGAGAGAGAAACGAGCTTTAGAGAGAGAAACTGCCCAGGCTGTAAACCTGTTTATTTCTGCTTTTTTGGAGACAGCCTCTGGTGGACGAAAAGGGGAACTGCATTTCTTGTGTGCTGGTTTAATTAGTCTGACTTGGAGGTTGTTTTTTTAATTTTTTTTTAATACATTACCGATCATGTTTTATTGTATCATATTGCATTGTATCACATCGTTCCCCACTCTGACTAATTTTTGACTCTTTCTTGCTTCTTTTCCTGCTTTTGGACCTTTTTTTTTTTGCTACTTTCTGACAATTTCAACATTTTCTCCCAATTTTTGCCTCTTTCCACCTATTTCTGCCACTTCTGGACCACTTGTTTTTGCAACTTTCTGACTTTGTCTAAAATTTCTCCTCATTTAAGACTCTTACCTGCTACTTTAACTGCTTTTGGACCAATTTTTGCTTCTTTCTGACCACTTTTGCCTCTTTAACTATATTTTTATTACCAGTTCTTGCTGTTGAATTCATCTTATTTGCTGCTTCTGGACCACATTTTTGCTACTTTTTGACTATTTCCGTATTTACTCCCAATTTCTGCCCCTTTCCACCTAATTTTTGCTTCTTTCTGACCATTTTTGCCACTTTAAATGTATTTTTGCTGTTTGTAATGTATCTTTATTGCCAGTTCTCGCCATATTGGCCTGTTTCACTTCTAAATACTTTGTCCCTTTGGTTGAGCAGAGTTGACTAATGCTGGTGTAGAACAGAAATTATTCCTGCAAAGACTTTTTTCTGGTGCTTTGATACATTCAAGATTAAATAAATATTGAACTGTTTGTGGTTAAAATATTGCAGCAGACTGTTGAATCTAGTTTGTGATCTAGTTGCCCAGCCCTAATTGTTGTGTATTATATTGTTTTACATTGAAGAGAATTGTCTTGTGTTCTGAATCAGCTGTTTACTCACAAATCCAGGTCAAATAAAACACTTCCCCCTGTTTGTTCCTGGATTCTAAGTTTCACGCTGATGTCACACACTGATGATATTTGCAGCTCATCTTTACTCTCCGTTTCTCTGGATCTGAGGCGTAATTGTCTTGTTAGTAATAAACCAAACTGCCAGCGGGCCCCGGTGACCCGCCTCGCTTTAGAGCGACTTCCCTGGAGGTCAATTACTTCCTGCGTCAGACTCCAGGATGAACCTGGAAGCGCTCTTTGTGTCCCTCTGATCTGCTCGCCATGAATAAAACATGGCAGCCGTTATCGTCACGCTGCACTCTCCGCTTCTCAGGTGAAGATTAGTCTGCGGCAACAGCTGACGGAGCCACCGAGCGTCAGCCCGAGGCCCCGGGGCCGCTCGCAGTCTGACGCTAACAGGAAGAGGAGGAAACAGGCAGAAAACTGGACAAATGAGTCTCATCACAGAGGAGGAGGAGGAGGGAGGGCGGTAATTAGACAGCAGGTTGTTCTGCAGCATCTGCTCGACATCACTGTCACAGCTGAAGGTTCAAATCCCTCTGACCTCATTTTCCTACTCTATTGTTTTTCTTGGCTCGGCCTCGTCGTTCCTCCTCTCAGAAGAAGCTCAGAGGACGATGAGAGGAAACAGCCTGAGAGTCTTTCAGTGATGTTCTTGGCTCCTCGTTGTAAACATGAACTTTATCTGAACTCAGGGAGCTGAGGATGGAAAAGTAGACTTTCTAGAGATCTCCCCAGAGTGGCTCAACGTTATATAGGTCAGGAGACTGAGATGGCCACTCCAGAACCTTCACTTTATTCTGCTGTAGCCAATGGCAGGACCCAAATTTCAACTTTTCATCAAAAATATTTCACTTCTTAATTTAAAAAATATGACTTCTTCTCTGAAATATCAACTTTTTATCTTAAAAATTTGGACTTCATATCAAAATGGTCATTTTCCTCAATTTTTTTAGTCCTTAATCTAATATATTGGACTTTTTTCTCTAGCTTTGACCTTTTCTCTCAAATATTTTACTTTTTTTTGCAAAGTTTTGACTTTTATCTCAAAATTTAGGCCTATTTTATCCAATGATTTCAACTCACAATCTCATATTTCCACATTTACATCTCAGAATTTGACTAAATTCCAAATTTCAACTTTTTACCTTAACATTTTTGACTATTTATACCATTTTTTTACTTATGTCTCAAAATTCTGAATTTTGCTCCCATATTTCTATATTTCACTGACAAATTTTCACTTTATTGTCTCAGAAATTTGACTTCTCATCTAAATTATCAACAGTCACAAAATTTTGATTCTATCTGAGAAATGTCCTTTTTTCCCAACTTTTGTCCCTTATCTTAAAAGTTGGAGTTTTTTTTCTAAGTTTTGACTATTTCATCCTGAAACTTTGACTTTTATCCCAAAATTTTGACTTGTCCTTGTGTTTTGGATCATTGTCATGTGTGAACGTCCAAGTACGTCTCATGTGCAGCTTCTGGGCTGATGAGTGTAAATTTTGGCAATTGTGGCATTTGTGTAGAAATGTCTTTCTTCAGCCCATTTTCCTCAAGTGCCTCCTTATTGTGCATCTTGAAACAGCCAGACCACATCCTTTCAGAGAGTCCTGTATTTCAGCTGAAAAAAAGTCAAAACTGTGAGACAAGAGTCTGAATTTTCAGTTAAAAAATTCAAAATTTTGATGTTAAAATGAAGGATATTTTGAGTTAAAGGTCAAAAACTTTGGGAAGTTGAAATCCCATTTATAAGGTTAAATCTACAAGAAAAATAAGTTAGATTATGAGATAAAAATTGAGGTTTTTAGTTTAAAAAATTACAATTTTGAGATGACAAAGTCAAAAGAATTGTATAAAAGCAGAATCTCAAGATAAAACAGTTAAAAATTTGGGATAATGGAGCTGAAATGTTGAGATAACAGGTCAAAAATATTAGAAAAAATGTCAAAATCTCAGATAAGAAGTAGAAATGAGACAAAGTCAGAATTTTTAGATGAGAAATTCAAAATTTTGAAGTAAAAAACAGGATATTTTGAGAAAAATGAGAGTCTTGTATTTCAGCTGAAGTTATTTGTGGGTTTTTCTTTGCATCCTGAACAATTTTCCTGTCAGTTGTAGCTGAAATGTTTGTTGTTTGGTTTGAACAGAATCCCTCATTTTCCACTTCTTTATTAGAGTTTGAACTCTGCTTATTGGCATCCTCAGTTCCTTGGATATCTTTTTATATCCCTTTCCTGTTTTATACAGTTGGATTCACTTTTCCTGAAGAAACTTTGACAATTCTTTTTTTTTCCCTCATGACTCAGAATCCAGAAATGTCAGTGCAGCACTGGATGAAAGATGCAAGAGGAGCTCAGAAACTCAAATAGCAAATAGATCAGAGGTGAGGATGGTTTTCTAAATTCCAAAGGGAAGAAAATGTAGAATTTTTAAGCTATAAAGCTCTTACATCTTGAGTCAGAGTCAAATGTGCAGCAGATTTTATTCTCTGATTGCTTCTGAATGGTTACCTTCCCCGCAGGAAGTGGCTGAGTTTTGTCAGATGTAAGTTCTGAGGTTTTTTAACACCAAAGCTTGAAAGCAGAAATCCATTAAATCAGGCGTTTTAAGATGGCCATGAGTTTTTTTTTGTTTGTTTTGTTTCATGGTTTCGTAGCAGTTTAACCGAGGTTTGATTTTCAGTGGATGCACTTTTTTTTCTGGAGTGTTTACACCAAACATCGGCAAAACAAAGGTTTTATTCTCACCTCTCATCTTTAACCAACATGGACCCAGTGATGTTTGAAGTAGCTGGTTATTTCCTGTGCACAGTGTTTACCATAAAGGATGTCAGAGTCTGTGTGCAGCAGCGAGGAGGAGGAGGAGGAGGAGGAGGAGGAGGAGGGGGCGGTCAGGGTTTCATGTTTAATTCAAAGCGAACAGAGAAAAGCTCTTCACATTCAGATACTGCGGTCAGGAGGTTTAAAATAGACCCAGGAACAAATGGACAACAGGAGCCGAGCTGCTGAGAACGTTTAGTCTTCATTAGAGTGAACAGACCTCACATTCATCTTCATGTTTTAACACCACGGCGTCTCCTCTGTGAGATGCTCACTCTCCAAACCCAACATTAAAGAGGGGGTAGGAGAATTCCACATATCTAAAACATGGTTTAAACTAGGGCTGAACGATTTATCATTTTCTGATCGAAATCGCAATTTCAAACATGGTGATCATGTTTTCGTTAAAGCCAGGGTTTTTTTTTTACTCCTGACTGACTCAGGATCTGTTATATCAGCTGTTTCACACACACCTGTCTTTGAGTGTGAGACTGTTGGAAAAATCCTTTTTTCCTTGAGATTGTTGTTGATTTTATTTTATTTAACTTGACACAATTAAGAATATTTTGCACTACATTATTTTTAAAAAGTTAACTCTTAGATGCACACGTGGGGTCAAAAATGACCCCACCGGTTGTTATTTTTCAAAATCTTTAAAACAAAAAGTTGTAATTTTTTCATTTTCAAGGTATTCCTCAAAAAACATGTTTGTGACATGACGCCATTTGCATTTTTATTCAATTTTTTATTAATTTTAAGAAATTGCAGTTTTTGTATCTCTACCCCACTCTTCCACACGTGGGGTCAAAAATGACCCCAATTGAAATCAATTGGGTTTTCAATAAACTGAGATGTTTCTTAAAATTAATGAAAAAAATAAATAAAAATGCAAATGGCCTCATGTCACAAACATGTTTTATGAGGAATACCTTGAATATGAAAAAAATAAAACTCTTTGTTTTAGAGATTTTGAAGGATAACATCTCACTTTATTGAAAACCCCATTGATTTAAATGGGGATCTTTTTTGACCCAACGTGTGGAAGAGTGTAGGTATAAGTAGGTTGCACTCAAAATTTGACAACTTATCAAAAAATCTACTTTTTATTTTTTTTGCCTCTGTATCTATTTCTCATAATTTGGACTTAAATCATAGAATTTTGACTTTTTATATCAAAATTTCAGCTTTTAATTTTAAAAACTGCCTTTATTTCGAAATTAAACTTTTTATCTCAGACTTTTGTCATCTGAAAATTTTGACCTTAAATGAGAAAGTTTTGGACTTTTTTCACATAAAATTAAACAGATTTCTTAAACTTAAGAAGTTTTCATCTCAAAATCTTGACTTTTTGTCTCAGAATTTTGTCTTTATTTCTCCAAATTTCCACATTCCATCTCAAAATCTTGACCTTTTATCTAAAAGTTAGAAGTAAAAGCTTTCGATGTTTTGATGTACACTGCAAAAACAGAAATCTGATCAAGTCATTTTGTCTTATTTTTAGTCAAACTTGTCTTACTATTCTTGATTTGAGCCACATTTACTAGACAAGGTCATAAAAATGTCTCATTTCAAGTTTTTTAAAGACAAAAATGAGGCATCAATTGCTTGTAACAAGTAAAAAAAAATCTGCCAATGGGATAAGATAAAAGATTCTTGTATTAAGACATCTTTCTAATTTCAAGAAACTTCCCGGGCGAATTCGTCTTATCCCATTGGCAGATTTTTTTGACTTGTTACAAACAATTTACACCTCATTTTTGTCTTTAAAAAACTTGAAATAAGACATTTTTATGACCTGGTCTGGTGAATGTGGCTCAAATTAAGAACAATAAGACAATTTTTACTACAAATAAGACAGAATGACTTGCTTAGATTTCAGTTTTTGCAGTGTAATTATCTGAAAGTTTATAAATGTTACTGTGAAAACTTCACTGAAGCTTGATTTGAAGAAAATTGTGAATTGAATTGAAATCGCAGAATCTGATCAAAAAATCACAATGAGATCTTTTTCGGAAAGATCTCATTTACAGGTTTTCTTTGTCAGCAACATTTTATGAGATACACACACACACACATCCGTACCCAGGGGCTGAAACTATGGGGGTGGCATAGAGTTGTGTGTCAGTTGTGAAGACCAGAAAAATTCAGACTGACTATAAGATAAGTCATGAGGAACAAGTCAAAACGTATAGCGAAACAAAATAATAAATACAATTTTGTGATTGAAAGTAAAAATTTTGCGATTAAAAGTCAAATTATGGGGCAAAAGTTGCAACTTTGAACTTAAAAGATCTAAATTTGATTAAAAAAGGCCAAAGTTTTGATTCAAATTTAAAAAAAAATTAGTTATAGGTCAATAATTTGAGATATCAAAGTCAACATTCTGAGATAAAAAGCCAAAATCTTAATGCAAAAGCCAAACTATTACATCAAAGTCAATAATGTTGAGATTAAAAGTCAAAACCATTGAGAAAAAGTCACAATTCTAAGCTAAAAAATTCAAATTTTGAGTTTTAGGTCAATAATCTGAGGTTTCAATGTCAAAATTCTGAGATGAAAATTCAAAATTATGAGATAAGAAGTCAGAGTTTTCAGATAAAAAGTCTGATTTTGAATACAAAGGTAACATTTTTATACCAAAGTCAATAATTTTGAGAAAAGTAGTCAAAATCGCAGAATCTGATCGAAAAATCACAATGAGATATTTTTCCAAAATCGTTCAGCCCCAGTGTTGAGTGTATGCACAGCAGGGGGCCATGTTGTGACACACACTCTCCTGTGAGTGTGTGTGTGAGTGTGTGTGTGAGCTGGTGGAGGTCTGTGTGTGTGTGTGTGAGCTGGTGGAGGTCTGGGTGTGTGTGTGTGAGCTGGTGGAGGTCTGGGTGCAGCAGACAGAAGATGAAGTATTGACGTCCGTCCCTTCAGGAGTCAGAGCTGCAGCATAAAGGGGGGGGGTTTAGATAACAAGCCCGGGGGCTGACGGGGGTGAGGAGGGTGGCCATGACGAGCGAGTGGAGAGGTGGATGTGCCTCCGGGCGGCGGCTGCTGACACGCTCCGTCAGCTCCTTTAGTTCTGCTCCGATCCAAAAGAGGGAATTATGTGCATCTCAAATCCCTGTTTCTGCTGTAAAATGTATGAGGGCGAGGAACCTGAACGCAGCACAGCCGGGGTCGAATACAAACACGCGCAGAAATAAATCAACAGAGGCGGAGTGGAGCTGCAAAGATAACACAGCATGGAAACACACACACACACACACACACACTGGAAACACTCTTTCATTTGCATCTGTGTTTGTGGTCGGCGGAGGTTTAAAGACTTGTGGTTGTCGTTTGGTATGATCCTAAATTGTCTGGGTGTTAAGAGTTTGGCTTTGCTGCAAACAAGAAGCAGAACACACTCTGTATCTTCCACACACACACACACACACACACACACACACTGGCTGAGTGGGTGGGCCTGCGGGCTGAGAGCTGCTGATGGATGTTGCTGCAGGTTGGACTTAATTAGCCATGAACGGCCTCCAGCAGCAGCAGTTCGCTCTGTGGAGGTTTCTTTAACACGCCATCATCTTTTGATCTGCAGGTCAGAGTTTGACTCCACATGAAATAATTCTTTCCTCTAGATCAATGGTTCTCAACCTTTTCTGACTCTGGGCCCACTTTTAAGTCTTAAAAGTTTTCGCGGCCCACCTCCAACCCCATAAATATAGAAGCCATACGATGCCTTGTCAGGATACTTTTATATAATACATAAATATTTATACATGTTTAACCCTTGGGATACCAAACTTACTGGCAGGAGCAAAAAAAAAAACTTACCCCTAAACGACAAACCATTCAAACCATTTCTCCATTCCAAAACCTGACAAAATTGCCAGAGTCTCAAGTTTCCCAGAGTACCTGAATGTGTCATGACGTCAACAACCTTCGTTAACCAAGCAGAAAAGACAAGAATTTAACTAACATCACCTTGATTCTTATGTCTCTTTGATAAGTTATAGAAAATCAGTGGTTTGCTTTAGTTAAATTCTGAAAAAAAACTAAATATTCTATGTTTTTTCTGCTTTCATCAAGCCCTAAATGATGAATCCACATCATATATTTTCGCTTCAAAAATCGTCTGAGTTTAGTCTTGACTCAGTGGATCAAAACGAGACCACAGTGAGTTAAAAATGTGATGGAAGCAAAAAAAAATGACCAGAAACTATTTGGTATCCCTGGGCTGAGTTTTTACATTTAAAACATTATTCTGTATGTTTTTATCTTTATGTAAACACCCCTCCCACCTACACACACACACGTTCAAACTAAAATCAAACTTCTTTGGGGCCCACCTGCAGCACCTTTGCGGCCCACCAGGGGGCCACGACCCACAGGTTGGGAATCACTGCTCTAGAAGATCATCTGAAAAAGCAGAATCATCCTAGACTCGAGAAACACACGTTCGAGAGCCAACAACCATTTCCAGGTGTGTCGCTCACAACCTCGGCAGCAGGAGGATGAAAATGGGAGAGAGACAACGATGGTCAGGAACAAACTGACTCAGAGTGGGCAGAGTTACGTGGAGTCAGGGTTTTTTATTGATTCTTAAATTTGGTTTTACAGGTTTTCTTTGTCAGCAACATTTTGTGAGATTAGAAATACATAGATATGAAATTGGTCACTGGATCTCAGGACATAAATAAACAAAATTAAGTTTAAAAAATCATACGCCACATGTATTATTTCTCATGTTTTTGACTGAAGTAGGCCACCTAGTGCTCAAACTGAAGCCTCCAGCAGATGCCCCGCCCCCTGGTGTCTGGCTGCAGTATAGGTCATAAGCCCCGCCCCCTGGTGTCTGGCTGCATTATAGGTCATAAGCCCCGCCCCCTGGTGTCTGGCTGCAGTATAGGTCATAAGCCCCGCCCCCTGGTGTCTGGCTGCAGTATAGGTCATAAGCCCCGCCTCTCCATATATTCCAGATATGAGCCGGGAAAACTTAAAAAAATTATGATACCTCGTAGAAACGTTTCTCTCATCTTTACACTAAGGTGGTATGATGATGTCATCTGGCTGCATGGTGTTCAGGTGTTTTTTTTTCTGAGAAGATAGTTTCTCATTAGTTATTGGACGTTAAAAACCGCGATATAAGTTTCGTTTTACGATAGTTGACAGCTGCCGTTCGTGAGTAGTTTTTATCGGGGATATAAGAAACTTCAGGAAAGAGCCAAAAGGAGACTAAACCTTCTGAAGAAGAAGAAATAAATATTTTTATTTCTCTTTTTTACTTGGCTCCACCAGAAATTCTCTACTGCTCAGACTCTGGCTGCACAATGGCGGCTAGAGAAACGGGGTTTTTTGGCTTCAAAATCGAAGAACGGTGACGGGCGGAGCCACGCTGTTTATTCTATATACAGTCAATGTGTGTGGACCCTGCAGCTTGCCGTAGTTATGTTAAAGTTAGACAGTCTCCTCCTGTTGTAAAACATCTACCTGTTAGTATTTGTGTTGTTAAAGAGGAATCGTGACATGTTTCTGTGATAAAAGTTTAAATTCTGTTTTGAAACTGAGCTATATCAATGCATGCTAACTAACTGTTAGCATGCCAATGGGATTTCCCATGTATGTTAGCATTAAGCTATCGCTATGTTTACGATGTCATTCTTGGAACAATAAGAGAGGAATAACATATTGAGTGTGTTGAATATAAATCTCTTGTGAAGTAGAAATGTACTTTCTTTGTGAGTTCAGTTTCTCAAGTAAAACTTCAAGAAGTAAAATCTTGAATCAGAGTTTTCTCGGGAAACTGTTCTCTAGCTGCTTAAGCTGCTGCGTAAAGAATTGATAAGGGACTCATTAAGTAAAAAAGAAAACAATATTGATGGATTAAAAATTTTTCCTATCGATTCCCAACAGTGCAGCAGCAGCACCAGCACTTTCTCCTTAGCTTGCAGGGAACATCGGGCCTAGCACCGATTAGCATAAACACTAAAAACACCACTGCAGACATGATCAGCTCAGTGCCAACAGTCAACAAATGAGCCACAAAAAGTAACAACAGGCTCCAAATACAAAGAGTACTACAAAAAAGAGATGAGAAAAGTAGTAAAAAGGGAAAAACAGAAAGAGTTGATGCAACACGCTGCCACTCACGCAGCACTTGACAACAGGACGATTTTTGTTGTTGTTGTTGTTCTCACTGATACAGTCATTATCCTGGTTTAGTCTCCTCAGGGATCTTCAACAAAGAAAAACAGATCAAACATTTTCTGTTGTTTCTTTTTCACATTTGACCTCTTTTCGGTTTAAATGAGACAATAATGGTTTCAACATGTGAAAAAGTTTTGACTTTTGAAGGTTTTTCTGGGAATCTCTGGACTCAACAAAACAAACGGCATCTTGAGCTTTATGTTCATGCAAATGTCCGTTTTTTTTCCTGGTTTACTGAAGTGCACCTGATTTTTTTGTTGTGCTCTCATTGGTCAACTTCCCAGACATGGCTGAATCACAGAAAGAGAAAGCAGAAAGTCCTGGACTTCCTGTCAGAGGTTGTGAGGATGTAGCGTTGGATAAATGATCAGATTTCAGGGCAGAAAGTCCACATTCTTAACTCTGAGGTTTCTTTCCTGGTGTGTTTCTGCTCTGGCTGATCTGCAGGTTCTGGTCTCTGAGCTTTAGAAAGATTTCTGTGGCTGGTTACGGCGGCGAACAGCGGCCGTTTTTAGGAGGAGGGGAGGTCTGCACACTGTAATTACAGGCCATTACACGGCTCTTCAAAGCCCACTCAGCTGTGACAGTTACACACACACACACACACACACACACACACATACACACACACACAGTGAGGCTGAAATCTGCAGCTTTTATCTCCAAGAAATTGTGGACGATTTACGTCGGCTGCACATTTCTGAGGCGTGGAGTCCTGTTATTATCAGACATGACTCCTTCCACAAGCTGCCAACAACAACACTGAGCCCTGTGAGTGTGTGTGTGTGTGTGTGTGTGTGTGTGTCCTGATAAGAAAACTCCCTCTGTGATGAGTCGCATGGTGACATTTCACAAACGGATCAGTAATCACAGTAAAAGAGCAAAAACTGATTCAGGGAGAGGAAGGAGTCTGAGTCTGAAAGAGAGAAAACAGCAAGATTCACCTTTTCAGGACACCTGGAACAACTAACACACACACACACACACACACACACACACACACACATCCGTACCCAGGGGATGAAACTATCGGGGGGGGGGTTGTGTGTCAGTTGTGAGGTCGAGTTTGAGATGAGAGAAATTCACAGACTGACTATGAGATGAATCAGGATTATGAGAAATAAGTTGAAATTTTAAGCAAAAAAAAAAACAACAAAAAATTGAGATTAAGAGTTGAAACTATGGGGCAAAAGTTGAAATTTTGAGCTTAATAAAATCAAAATTTGAATACAAAGGCCAAAATTTTGTTTAAAAAAAATTAAATTTTGAGATTAGCAGTCAAAATTGTGGGGCAAAAGTCAATAATTTTGGGATTTAAAAAAAATATCTAGTTATGAGTTTCAAAGAAAAAAAATGGAGTTCCAAGTCAATAATTGGAGATGCCAAAGTCAAAACTCTGAGATGAATATCCAAATTTGAATATAAAGGCCACATTTTTATTTCAAAGTCAGTAATTTTAAGATTAAAGTCAAAATCATGGAGCAATAGTTGAAATCTTGAGTTAAAAAATCAGAATTTTGGGCGTGTAAGACAAAGTTTTAATTTAGAAATAAATAATTTGAGATACAAAGTCAAGATCCTGAGATAAAAAGTTAAAATTTATTATTATTATTATTATTATTATTATTATTTAATTTTGTTTAAATGGTCAATTTTTGTGATAGGTCAAAGTCATGGAGCAAATGTAGAGATTTTGGTTAAGAAAAATAATCAAATTTTTAGTGAAAAAGACAAAATTTCAAGTGAGGTATCAAAGTTAAAAAATAACAGGTTGAAATTTTGCCCTTTAATCTCAAAACTTTCATGCAAAATAACTAAACAGATAAAAAAGGAGAAATCTCACTGAAGCCAATTTTTCATTTTGATATTTGTAACTGTCAGAAATTGTCTTCAGTACATTTTTTTAATTCTCCAAATGTTTTTCCTTCAAATGTTTTTAGGGAGTGTTGTAAATAAATGTTTGTGTTATGAAGCTACTTGATTGCTACTCGTTGGTAGAGGCTCCTCTTTTAAATTCATTTTAATTCCCACAGCTTTAATATTGACTGCCCCCCCCCCTCCTCTCTGACTCCCCCATAAATATTTTTCCAGCTCAGACTCAGACTCTCGTCCTCCTGGTCTCTGTGCGTCTCTCTGTTATTTCCCAGGTGTAACTTCCTCCTGCTCTCTGACGGTCAAACATCCATCTTTGTTGTCTCTCTGTAAACCCCCCACCTGCCCCCCCGCCCTCCTGCGTCTCCTCTCTCTCCCAGTTTCCTTCATAGACTCATAAAAGCGTAGAGTTTTCATTCAGAGTGAAAGTGTGATCAGAGCGGTGTCAGGATTTACAGCAGCACTTGTGGAGTTTCTGTGGCTCTGACTCACTTTATTGATCCACCTGCTCAGCGTCTGCCTCTCTCTCTCTCTCTCTCTCTCTCTCTCTCTCTCTCTCTCTCTCTGCAGATCTGTCGGAGAAGAAGAGCGACCTGAGGGTGTGTGATGAGTCCACCTGTCGATACGGAGGCGTCTGCAGGGACGACGGCGCTCAGCTCAAATGCGTCTGTCAGTTCCAGGTGAGAGAAGATCAAATATCTGAGGAGACGTTTGGAGCTCAAAGCTCACGACGCCGAAACCAAAACAGCAGGAAACGAGAATTTTAAATGAGAGTGTTGGCCAATCAGAGCGAAGGGGGTTTGTGGAGCAGGGAGCCTTAAAGAGACAGTAGCTTAAACAACGTGTTTCTGTCAGAGGCTGAAATAAGGATTTGGGTCAATTTTTAAAAAGTTCTTTGAAAATGGATAAAAAACATATTTCTGAGTGAAGAATTAAGTTTTCTAACAGATTTCAGTAGTTGACCAACATTTCAAAGTTTTTAGGTTCATTGTTTTTTAGTGTTTTTAATTTGAGCACCCAAAAATGTCATGGGGGAGCAACCAAATATATGAAAATATATTTATATGTTCCTGTTATTTTTTCTGTGTGAAATTATTGGCAAGTATCTCTCAAGTGTCTGTAGTGACTCATACATTTTCATTTTGTGTGTTTCATTTCTTTTATTTGTGAATAAGATAAATAATTTGATGTTAAAATAACATTTCACATTATTACATTGGTTGTACCACCCGACA